>JAQSNX010005209.1:0-40085 GCA_029532605.1 Oreochromis grahami | reverse complement strand
AGAGTCGGTTAGTAAGCAGTCACTTTGCACTAAGATCTGTAGCACTGCCATGCTAATGAGAAACAACAATACCATAGATGTAAAATTCCAGAAGATATTTTCCCCTGTGCCTTGGACTAGAGCAGCGCTCCCCAACTCCCGGGCCTCGGACCGGTACCGGCCCGTGAGTCGTTTGGTACCGGCCGCGGGTTGAGCTCAGGTGTGAAATGTATGGTTTTCAGGGTTTTATCGGTTTTCAGCGTTATTTTGTTATCGTTTTATCGTTAACTCAGTTTTCCTGGGTCTTTTCATTATGTTAAGAATAAATCTTGTTTTTTTTTTTGGTACCGGTATAAGTTTTATTTTGTTGTGTTTATCCGCGACATCTTAAAGGCCGGTCCGTGAAAATATTGTCTGGGCATAAACCGGTCCGTGGCACAAAAAAGGTTGGGGACCGCTGGACTAGAGGACATTTCATGTGATGCAGACGAAATTTTGTGGCCAGATCCACAGAGATGACACAATGTAGACTGATTTCTTTTTCTTCCTCAGTGAAATTACTTTTTCGTTTTGACTTGGAAATAAACACTTGTGTTTGTTTTGATGTGTGTGAATAAACACCAGTACTTGAAGTTTGGATCCCTCTATGCTTACGGATCTATGACAAAAGTATGAGCTCAAACTGACATAGCCTACCTTGTGCACAGAGAAAGCAAAAGCCAGATGTGTTTTTCATTCATACCATCAGTGTGTAGTTGGTGCATTGTGTGCGTATTAATATGATGGCTTGTGTTTACTGTCTGATACAAAAATACCATTTTTACAAAGGTGTGGAGAGTTAAGCAAAGGTTATTCGCTTTTACAAGAAAACTACAATGTTTTGCTGACTGGGTGAAGAGTTTTCTTATTTGTGTGTAGAGTTTTGCAAAAATAGCCAATAGTTACAAAAAAATATGCTTAAGCCATCAGAAAAAACTGTAAGAACATTCAGACTAGAAAACAGGTACGTCGTCACCTCTCTACCTTCTACTCTACTCAGATGGTTCTTATAGCACTGTTCTACAGTATATCACATGACCATGTCAAGTGTACAGGGTATTGCAGGGTGCTAATGCTCCTTTTGCAGCCAAAGTGGTAGTTTTTGTGAGACATACCATGATTACTTATATTGAAGTACAGTGTTGTACAGTGGATGATACAGTATATACAGTAAAGTACTGTAAGAAAAATAAGCAAACTGATGACAATATGTGGTTGTATGTCTCTAGAATGACTCGAAGACCTTCTGGGGGAGGACGGCAACGCCTGTTCACACAACAGCAGGAACTTGCCGTTGTGGACCTAGTGAGGGCAGACAATGCCATCCGTCTCCACCAGCTACGAACAACAATACTTGCAGACAGGCAAGTGTTCAACAACATAAACCATGTGAGCATCACCACCATGAGACGCATCTTGGGTGTGACAAAGTGGGTGAGAACACCGTTTGTCTATATTCTTAGTTAACATTCTTGTTTTGATTTAACCATATTTCACATGTAATCTGCAATAGGCAAACATCTACTATCCCGGGTTTGTTTATGTTTTGCACTTTTACAGATAATATAATATAACATCTTGGTTTACGTTAGTGATGGGACGTTCTGTATCGAGGCTTCGAAGCGTGTGTCGAGTAATGGAGGGGGCGTTTCCGCGAAGCGCGTATCGAGGCTTGCTTCATTTATGGGAGGAGCTGAAAATGATGACGTCCGAAGCCTCGCTGCCCGGCTGTACCACGTGACTGGTTCGTGAAGCGGTTCGAACTTTTCCGCGAGCTATGACAGCGATATAAACCCCTTAGACTTCATTCAAAATGTCATGATTCGGCTGTGTGCAAGCGGGAATAGGACCCAAACGCAAACTCACTGGAGACAGGACTGAACTCAAAATGGCAGCCTTTATTGCTGAACCAAGAACATCTACGAAAACCTAAACTGAGAAGAATCTAACAAAACACACATAGGGAGCCACAGGTAGAAACACATTAACATAAAGCACACGCCTTCAAAACAAAACAGGAAACCATAAACCACTAAACACGGACGCAGACTGAGAGGCAGAATATAACACATGGAACTCAAACAATACATGACCACAATTCCTAAAACACGAATAAACAGAAACTCTAATAATAATAATAATAATCATCATCATCATCGCCACCACCAACACAAGCACTACAAGCGAATAAGAAAACAATCCATAATGCAAAATTAAACCAAAACATAATAAACTCAAAATACTGGGTCCAACGGACCCAGAACCGTGACAGTACCCCCACTCTAAGGGCTGGCTCCCGACAGCCCCAAACAAAAAAAGCACAACAAAGCACCAGGCCAGGGCGGGCGGAGGGGGTCCAGGATGGAGGGACAGAAACCAAACAAAAAACAAGGAGCACAAGACGCCAAAAATGCAGGAAAGCACATCAAAACCAAAACAAAACCAGAGCTCAACAAGAGTCCGGGAAAAGTTCAGGGGGTCGACCCGGAGGTCGGCCACACAGGAGCCAAAACAGGTCAGGGGGCCGACCGTGCACACGGCAACGGCGGCGACGGGCAAACAGTTCAGGAGGCCTACCACTCGGAAGGCAGTGGCGGCCACTGAGCAGATCCGGAGGTCGGCCGCGATGCCAGCAGCGGCGATGATCTCTCTCCGGAGGCCGGCCTCGACGGCCATAACGCCCAACTAGAGGCCTAGAAAGCGGCCAGCAGAGGCGAGGCGGAACAGGACGAGCTGGGTCCCATGACGGTGCGGCAACCGCAGGGCCAGACGTAGACGAGGCAGGGCCAGACAAAGGCGAAGCTGAAGCTGGACCAGGCGAGGACGAAGACACGGAGGCCAGGCGAGACGTGGACGAGTCTGAACCAGACGAAGCCAGACCAGGCGTGGATGAAGACACGGAGGCCGGACCAGGCGTGGATGAAGACACGGAGGCCGGACCAGGCGTGGATGAAGACACGGACGCCGGACCAGGCGTGGATGACGGCAGCGAGACTGCTGCGGAACCTGACGGCAGCGAGACGGCTGCGGAACCTGACGGCAGCGAGACGGCTGCGGAACCTGACGGCAGCGAGACGGCTGCGAGACGCCTGCGGAACCTGACGGCTGCGAGACGGCTGCGGAACCTGACGGCTGCGAGACGGCTGCGGAACCTGACGGCTGCGAGACGGCTGCGGAACCTGACGCTGCAGGAGACGATGCTGCAGGAGACGATGCTGCAGGAGACGATGCAGAAGTCGCGGGGGATAGTTCAGCAGGTGACGGCTGAACAGACCTCCCCGGACTGTCAGCTGACATGAGGATGTGCTGGCTGGGTCCTCCAGGACCCTCAGCTAACGAGGTGTGGTGCTGGGTGGGCTCCTCGGACCCGCCAGCAGACATGGCATAAGGTTGGACGGGCTCCTCGGACCTGCCAGCAGACGTGGCATAAGGCTGGACGGGCGACTCGGGCCCTCCAGCAGATGACACTTGAGGCTGGCTGGGTTCTCCCGAACCCCCAGCAGACGACACCTGAGGCTGGACGGGCTCCTCGGGCCCTCCAGCTGATGAAACCTGAGGCTGGACGGGCTCCTCGGGCCCTCCAGCTGAGAAGGCAGGTGGCGGCGTGGGAGCTGCAGGGTGCTGGATGAACTCATCCGAGCTTCCAGCAGGTGTTGATGTAGAGCCAGAGGGTATTGGGACCTCTGGCTGAATGTTAAGCGGACCAGAAGACTGGGCTACTGTAGACACCGGGAGCTGGGCTACTAATGGTGGTGATGAGAGTGGAGCTGGTGGTTGAGTGGATAACTGTGCTAGGGGAGACTGAACTGAAGTCTGAACTGGCACAGGGGACTGAGCTAGCGGGGACACAGGGGACTGAGCTAGCGGGGACACAGGGGACTGAGCTAGCGGGGACACAGGGGACTGAGCTAGCGGGGACAGCCTCAACATCGCATTTAATCTGTTATTAGACTCAATTGGCTTCTCGCAAAATGTAAAAGAACCCACCCACCACTTTAATCACACTCTAGATCTTGTTTTAACATATGGCATAGAAACTGAACATTTAACAGTGTTTCCTGAAAACCCTCTGCTGTCTGATTTTTTCCTGATAACATTTACAATAATTGATTACACAGCAATGGAGACTTTATCACAGTAGATGTCTTTCTGAAAGTGCTGTAACTAAGTTTAAGAATATAATCCACCCACTGTTATCATCTTCAATGCCCTGTACGAACATAGAGCAGAGCCTCTATCTGAACGCTACTCCAACAGAGGTCGATTATCTTGTTAATAATTTTACCTCCTCACTACGTACGACTCTGGATACTGTAGCTCCTGTGAAAACTAAGGCCTCAAATCCGAAGTACCTGACTCCGTGGTATAATTCTCAAACACGTAACCTAAAGCAGATAACTCGTAAGCTGGAGAGGAAATGGCGTGTCACAAATTTAGAGGATCATCATTTAGCCTGGAGAAATAGTTTGCTGCTTTATAAGAAAGCCCTCCGCAAAGCCAGAACATCTTACTATTCGTCACTGATTGAAGAAAATAAGAACAACCCCAGGTTTCTCTTCAGCACTGTAGCCAGGCTGACAAAAAGTCAGAGCTCTACTGAGCCAACCATCCCTTTAACGTTAACTAGTAATGACTTCATGAACTTCTTCACAAATAAAATTTTTATCATTAGAGAAAAATTACCAATAATCATCCCACAGATGTAACATTATCTACAGCTACTTTTAGTACCATCGATGTTAAGTTAGACTCTTTTTCTCCAATTGATCTTTCTGAGTTAACTTCAATAATTAATTCCTCCAAACCATCAACGTGTCTTTTAGACCCCATTCCTACAAAACTGCTCAAAGAAGTCCTGCCATTAATTAATTCTTCAATCTTAAATATGATCAACCTATCTCTAATAATCGGCTATGTACCACAGGCCTTCAAGGTGGCTGTAGTTAAACCTTTACTTAAAAGCATCTCTAGACCCAGCTGTCTTAGCTAATTGTAGGCCAATCTCCAACCTTCCTTTCATATCAAAAATCCTTGAAAGAGTAGTTGTCAAACAGCTAACAGATCATCTGCAGAGGAATGGCTTATTTGAAGAGTTTCAGTCAGGTTTCAGAGCTCATCACAGCACAGAAACAGCTTTAGTGAAGGTTACAAATGATCTTCTTATGGCCTCTGACAGTGGACTCATCTCTGTGCTCGTCCTGGTAGACCTCAGTGCTGCGTTCGATACTGTTGACCATAATATCCTATTAGAGCGATTAGAACATGCTGTAGGTATTACAGGTACTGCACTGCAGTGGTTTCTATCATATCTATCTAATAGACTCCAATTTGTTCAAGTAAATGGAGAGTCCTCTTCATACACTGAGGTTAATTATGGTGTTCCACAGGGTTCAGTGCTAGGACCAATTCTATTTACATTGTACATGCTTCCCTTAGGCAGCATCATTAGAAGACATAGCATAAATTTTCACTGCTATGCAGATGACACGCAGCTCTATCTATCCATGAAGCCAGGTAACACACACCAATTAGTTAAACTGCAGGAATGTCTTAAAGACATAAAGACCTGGATGGCCGCTAACTTTCTGCTTCTTAATTCAGATAAAACTGAGGTTATTGTACTCGCCCTGAAAATCTTAGAAATATGGTATCTAAGAAGATTCTTACTCTGGATGGCATTACCTTGGCCTCCAGTAACACTGTGAGAAACCTTGGAGTCATTTTTGACCAGGACATGTCCTTCAATGCACATATTAAACAAATATGTAAGACTGCTTTCTTCCATTTGCGCAACATCTCTAAAATTAGAAATATCCTGTCTCAGAGTGATGCTGAAAAACTAGTTCATGCATTTATTACTTTCAGGCTGGACTACTGTAATTCTTTATTATCAGGATGTCCTAAAAACTCACTGAAAAGCCTTCAGCTGATCCAAAATGCTGCAGCAAGGGTACTGACAGGGACTAGAAAGAGAGAGCATATTTCTCCTGTTTTGGCTTCCCTTCATTGGCTTCCTGTTAAATCCAGAATTGAATTCAAAATCCTGCTCCTCACATACAAGGTCTTAAATAATCAGGCCTCATCTTATCTTAATGACCTTGTAGTACCATATCACCCTATTAGAGCACTTCGCTCTCGCTCTGCAGGCTTACTTGTTATTCCTAGAGTATTTAAAAGTAGAATGGGAGGCAGAGCCTTCAGTTTTCAGGCCCCTCTTCTGTGGAACCAGCTTCCAGTTTGGATTCGGGAGACAGACACTATCTCTACTTTCAAGATTAGGCTTCAAACTTTCCTTTTTGCTAAAGCATATAGTTAGGGCTGGACCAGGTGACCCTGAATCCTCCCTTAGTTATGCTGCAATAGACGTAGGCTGCCGGGGATTCCCATGATGCATTGAGTTTTTCCATTCCAGTCACCTTTCTCACTCACTATGTGTTAATAGACCTCTCTGCATCGAATCATATCTGTTATTAATCTCTGTCTCTCTTCCACAGCATGTCTTTATCCTGTTTTTCTTCTTTCACCCCAACCGGTCGCAGCAGATGGCCGCCCCTCCCTGAGCCTGGTTCTGCCGGAGGTTTCTTCCTGTTAAAAGGGAGTTTTTCCTTCCCACTGTCGCCAAAGTGCTTGCTCATAGGGGGTCATATGATTGTTGGGTTTTTCTCTGTATTTATTATTGTGCTATCTACTGTACAATATAAAGCGCCTTGAGGTGACTTTTGTTGTGATTTGGCGCTATATAAATAAAATTGAATTGAATTGAATTGAGCTAGGGACTGGGCTACCAACAGAGCGAATGACTGAGCAAGGGACTGTAATACATGTTGTAGGGGCTGTTGTAGCGATGGCAATTGTGACGGAGGCTGAGCTAACTCTTCTGTGCCTTCTGAACATGAAGAATATGGCAGGACAGACTCGCTTGAGCTTACAGTGGATACAGAAACGGGTGCAGGCATCTGCGAGACAGGAGCCGCTCCCACCCGAGGAGTGGGTACAGGTGTAGGAGGAAGCTGAGTGACGGCTGCCCTCACCCTAGGGGCCGGAACAGGCACCGGCAATGGCTGAGCAGCTGCTGCCCCCACCCGAGGAGCTGGTACGGGTGCAGGGACCGACAGAGCCTCAGCCGGCCGGGAAGCCGGAGTAGGGACCAACTGGACCTCAGCTTTCTCCACCCGAGGGACTGAAACGGGTGCAGAGAAAAGCCGGGCCCGAGCTGCCCTGGGAGAAGAAACACAGGTAGACGGAGAATTATGCTCAGAAAAAACAGTCTTTGCTTGTGCAGGCTCAAACGGAATCTCCACCGGGTCCACAAAAACAGACCTATCCAAAATAAATTCTGCCTCTTTCCCACAATGTTTTACAGTTTTTCTAGGTCTGGTACTGATAGAGTTCACGGTTTCAAAAACATTGTCATGTCCCAGCTCAGAGGGAGCAGAGCAGAAAAAGTTCTCCCAGTCTATGTCATCGTCCAGCAGGGACACATCGACAGGGTCAGGAGTGAGTCTGTTGTTTTTAATGTCCAAAGAAGCGGGAGAAAAATAATCATTGTAACTCACCACCGGGAGTTGCGTAACACTGTCCAGTTTATGGCGGCATGTGCGCCGCTTCCTTCGGGAAGGGGAAGCGGGCGGAGAAAACAGCTGAGCCTCCGGCATGCAGAACAGCGACGCCGAGGCTGGAGCATGGGCATCTGAAGAGACGCAGAGAATTCCCACCTGAAGCGGCCGCGGCTTGGGTGCAGCCGAAGCAGCAGGTGGGGGCTTTCGGCAGCTCCGGGGACCACCGAGAGCCAGCCGAGTTCCTTGGAAATGCATTTTTTTTAACTCATTTTATTTGTAAAATGAGTTATTTGTAAAGTCTTACATCTTAAGTCCTCGCTCCCTTCAGTGCCGAGTTTTATTCCCACCCCTGGTTGTTCATCATCATTTCAACAGTTTGAGCCGGTGTCACTCCATACTCTCAAGCGATTTATTGACCAATCAAAGAACACCTCTCCTGCCTATGATATCCTTCCATCTCGTTTAGCTAAGGATTGCTTCAGTGTAATTGGACCCAGCATCCTATCTCTAATGAATATTTCACTACTTGCGGGCTCTGTTCCTTTAGCCTTCAAACACCCTGTTGTCCAGCCCATTCTTAAAAAAAGGAACCTTGATCATAATGATCTTGGGAATTATAGGCCGATTTCTAAGCTTCCATTCCTGTCTAAAATACTGGAGAGGATCGTTCTTTCACAACTCCAGCCATATTTGGATACAAATGCCATCTATGATAAATTTCAGTCTGCTTATAAACCCTGGTATAGCACTGAAACGGCCTTGCTCAGAGTCCTCAATGATCTCCTTCTGATTGCCGACTCCGGACGCTCTTCAGTCTTGGTCCTACTAGATCTATCCTCGGCCTTTGATATGGTAGATCATAACATCCTATTAGCAAGGCTTGAGCACACAGTTGGCATTGGAGGTGCCGCCTTAGATTGGTTTAAGTCATACCTCTCTAATAGGTCCTTCTCGATTAATTTTGGCCCTTATTTCTCCTCTGCTGCACCTGTCTCCTGCGGCGTGCCTCAAGGATCTGTCCTTGGCCCCCTGCTCTTCTCATTGTATATGCTGCCCTTAGGCACAATCTTTGAGAAGTATAACATCGCACATCACTGTTATGCCGACGATATACAGATATATTTCGAGCTAACTGATGATCCCTCTATGTCTCTCCATGGCTTCTTCGAGTGCATGCGTGAGGTCAAAAATTGGCTCGCAGGTAACTCTCTTATTCTAAACGACAGGAAAACGGAAATTATCGTGTTTGACAGCAGAGTCCCCGTGGCCAACTTTGTGACGCCCTCGGTTCCTTTAACAGTTTCCTCACAGACACTGTTAGTGACCTGGGTGTATTTTTGGATAGCTCGTTTAAGTTCAATAAACAAGTGTCTTCCGTTGTTAAATCTTGTTTCCATCAATTGCGTCTTATTAGCAAGGCCAGACATTATATCCCACATAGTGACCTTGGAAAGCTTATCCATGCCTTTGTGACATCTAGGTTGGATTATTGCAATTCACTTTACTTTGGTCTTAATTCTACTCTCCTCCATAGACTTCAAATTGTTCAGAACGCAGCTGCTCGTCTCCTTACTAGTAGCGAGCGGCGTGTTTCTATCACCCCTGTCCTTGCTGATCTGCATTGGCTTCCCGTTAAGTACTGCATTCAATTCAAAATCTTGCTGCTTACTTACCGAATTGCCAACAATATAGCACCAAGCTACCTTACCGAGCTACTTAGATCATACACCCCTACTAGAGCGTTAAGATCATCTTCCCAGTCACTCTTGGTACTCCCGAGATCCCGGTTGAAGACTAGAGGTGACCGCGTTTGCCTTGGCTGCACCCGTTTTATGGAATAACCTCCCCATCGCTATACGCGAGTCTGATTCCATCCATTCCTTTAAATCGCGGTTAAAAACCCACCTATTTAGCCTCGCCCTTTCTACCAGTTAGTCCTGCTTGATAGTCAGCCTAACGCTTTCTTATCTTCGGCTTATTCTTAATTATTTTAAATTCATTTTTAATTTTGACTGTTTTATCCTTCACATTTTGTTTTGCTTTCTTTTATGCTTTTATATGCAATTTTTTTTTTGCCTTGTGTGTTTTAATGCCATTCAATCTGCCAGCTCGTTTTGGTACCTTACCATAGTCCTCATTCTCTCTGTTATTTCATCTCACCCTTTTGAATGTTAAGCACTTTGGAACACCACTGGTTTTTAAATGTGCTATATAAATAAAGTTTGTTGTTGTTGTTGTTGGAAAATCCGCCCGTAGTCAGGAGTGCGCCACGGCCTCAAGCGGAGCTCCTCCTCCAGCTCAGCAAAGGCAGCATCCTGACGCTCACGCAGCTGAGAGCGGTTTGCTGGGTCCATGTACTGGTCGCGATCTTCTGTCATGATTCGGCTGTGTGCAAGCGGGAATAGGACCCAAACGCAAACTCACTGGAGACAGGACTGAACTCAAAATGGCAGCCTTTATTGCTGAACCAAGAACATCTACAAAAACCTAAACTGAGAAGAATCTAACAAAACACACATAGGGAGCCACAGGTAGAAACACACAGCATGAGGGAGATCACGACAACGAGCACGGGAAAACACAGGGCTTATATACACAGGGCAGTAATGAGGGAATCGGCAACAGGAGGGAGACACAGCAGGGAGAGATCAGGGCTAACGAGACAGGGGGAACAAAGCTGCTCACATTAACATAAAGCACACGCCTTCAAAACAAAACAGGAAACCATAAACCACTAAACACGGACGAAGACTGAGAGGCAGAATATAACACATGGAACTCAAACAATACATGACCACAATTCCTAAAACACGAATAAACAGAAACTCTAATAATAATAATAATAATCATCATCATCATCATCATCGCCACCACCAACACAAGCACTACAAGCGAATAAGAAAACAATCCATAATGCAAAATTAAACCAAAACATAATAAACTCAAAATACTGGGTCCAACGGACCCAGAACCGTGACACAAAATTTGGGTGTTTGATGGAGAGTTGCGATTAGTGAGAGTTTGGAGACAGTTTGTCAAATTGTTCAAATTGTTGAAAAACATTCAGCTACACTGCGACACAGGGAAACTTGATTTGCACTTATTTTGTTACTTTAATTTCTTGTCTCATTATTTTTGTCAGTTATTATTGTTTATGGTGTATGCCCTTCTTGTTTTCTTTCTGAATGCAGAAGGTATCTAGCCAGTCCACAACGAAAGCTTCGTTGCACCCCATGAGTCTTCTGGCAGAAATGATGGCGCCTGTATTCTTTGGTTTCCCTAAACATCACACCCTGCCTGTTTATACGAGGCTCTTCAATTAAGTCTGCACCCAAAGATTCAATAAGAGGTAAGCAGTGGTATTATTCAAGTTTTGCTAAAGAAAGATGGACAGGAGACACTAATCTTAATCAGCCGAGCTCAGGTTCATGTCCAGGTGAGCAGTTTCATACGTTATAAAATGTAGATTGAATGATAGGTCTCATCACCATGCATTCAGCCATTAACTTCAAGTTCTATGATAAATCAATAGGAAACTTAAATACGGTTTCCAACAAATTATGATTGTGATTAGGGCTGCGTTGTCTACAGGGAGTGCAGAATTATTAGGCAAGTTGTATTTTTGAGGAATAATTTTATTATTGAACAACAACCATGTTCTCAATGAACCCAAAAAACTCATTAATATCAAAGCTGAATGTTTTTGGAAGTAGTTTTTAGTTTGTTTTTAGTTTTAGCTATTTTAGGGGGATATCTGTGTGTGCAGGTGACTATTACTGTGCATAATTATTAGGCAACTTAACAAAAAACAAATATATACCCATTTCAATTATTTATTTTTACCAGTGAAACCAATATAACATCTCCACATTCACAAATATACATTTCTGACCTTCAAAAACAAATCAGTGACCAATATAGCCACCTTTCTTTGCAAGGACACTCAAAAGCCTGCCATCCATGGATTCTGTCAGTGTTTTGATCTGTTCACCATCAACATTGCGTGCAGCAGCAACCACAGCCTCCCAGACACTGTTCAGAGAGGTGTACTGTTTTCCCTCCTTGTAAATCTCACATTTGATGATGGACCACAGGTTCTCAGTGGGGTTCAGATCAGGTGAACAAGGAGGCCATGTCATTAGTTTTTCTTCTTTTATACCCTTTCTTGCCAGCCACGCTGTGGAGTACTTGGACGCGTGTGATGGAGCATTGTCCTGCATGAAAATCATGTTTTTCTTGAAGGATGCAGACTTCTTCCTGTACCACTGCTTGAAGAAGGTGTCTTCCAGAAACTGGCAGTAGGACTGGGAGTTGAGCTTGACTCCATCCTCAACCCGAAAAGGCCCCACAAGCTCATCTTTGATGATACCAGCCCAAACCAGTACTCCACCTCCACCTTGCTGGCGTCTGAGTGGGACTGGAGCTCTCTGCCCTTTACCAATCCAGCCACAGGCCCATCCATCTGGCCCATCAAGACTCACTCTCAATTCATCAGTCCATAAAACCTTAGAAAAATCAGTCTTGAGATATTTCTTGGCCCAGTCTTGACGTTTCAGCTTGTGTGTCTTGTTCAGTGGTGGTCGTCTTTCAGCCTTTCTTACCTTGGCCATGTCTCTGAGTATTGCACACCTTGTGCTTTTGGGCACTCCAGTGATGTTGCAGCTCTGAAATATGGCCAAACTGGTGGCAAGTGGCATCTTGGCAGCTGCACGCTTGACTTTTCTCAGTTCATGGGCAGTTATTTTGCGCCTTGGTTTTTCCACACGCTTCTTGCGACCCTGTTGACTATTTTGAATGAAACGCTTGATTGTTTGATGATCACGCTTCAGAAGCTTTGCAATTTTAAGACTGCTGCATCCCTCTGGAAGATCCATCCATCCATCCTCATCCGCTTTATCCGAGGTCGGGTCGCGGGGGCAGCAGCCTAAGCAGAGAAGCCCAGACCTCCCTCTCCCCAGCCACCTCCTCCAGCTCATCCGGGGGAACACCAAGGCGTTCCCAGGCCAGCCGAGAGATATAATCTCTCCAGCGCGTCCTGGGTCTGCCCCGGGGCCTCCTTCCGGTGGGACATGCCCGGAACACCTCACCCAGGAGGCGCCCAGGGGGCATCCTTATCAGATGCCCGAACCACCTCAACTGGCTCCTTTCGATGTGGAGGAGCAGCGGCTCTACTCTGAGCCCCTCCCGGATGGCCGAACTTCTCACCCTATCTCTAAGGGAGAGGCCAGCCACCCTTCGGAGGAAGCTCATTTCTGCCGCTTGTATCCGCGATCTCGTTCTTTCGGTCACTACCCACAGCTCGTGGCCATAGGTGAGGGTCGGGACGTAGATCGACCGTAAATTGAGAGCTTCGCTTTTACACTCAGCTCCCTCTTCACCACGACGGACCGGTGCAGCGTCCGCATCACTGCAGCCGCAGCACCAATCCGTCTGTCGATCTCCGGCTCCCTTCTCCCATCACTCGCGAACAAGACCCCGAGATACTTAAACTCCTGCACTTGGGGCAGGAACTCATCCCCCGACCCGGAGGGCACTCCACCCTTTTCCGGCTGAGAACCATGGCCTCAGATTTGGAGGTGCTGATCCTCATTCCCGCTGCTTCACACTCGGCTGCGAACCGTTCCAGTGCGAGCTGGAGGCCCCCACCCGATGAAGCCATCAGAACCACATCATCCGCAAAAAGCAGAGATGAGATTCTGAGGCCACCGAAGTGAAAGCCCTCCGCCACTTGGCTGTGCCTAGAAATCCTGTCCATAAAAATTATGAACAGAATCGGTGATAAAGGGCAGCCCTGGCGGAGCCCATCACCCACCGGAAACGAGTCCGACTTATTGCCGGCAATGCGAACCAAACTCTTACAACGGTTGTATAGGGATCGAATGGCCCGTAGCAGTGGGCCAGACACGCCATACTCCCGCAACACCTCCCATAGGACACCCCGAGGGACACGGTCGAATGCCTTCTCCAAGTCCACGAAACACATGTAGACTGGTTGGGCAAACTCCCATGCACCCTCAAGTATCCTCGAGAGGATAAAGAGCTGGTCCAGTGTTCCGCGACCAGGACGAAAACCGCATTGTTCCTCCTGTATCCGAGGTTCGACTAACGGACGAACTCTCCTTTCCAGCACCCTGGCATAGACTTTCCCAGGGAGGCTGAGGAGTGTGATCCCCCTGTAGTTGGAACACACCCTCCGGTCTCCCTTCTTAAAGATGGGGACCACCACCCCGGTCTGCCAGTCCAGGGGTACTGCCCCTGATCTCCACGCAACATTGTAGAGGCGTGTCAACCAGGACAGCCCTACAACGTTCAGAGCCTTCAGGAACTCGGGGCGGACCTCATCAACACCAGGGGCTCTGCCACCGAGGAGTTGTTTAACTGCCTCAGTGACCTCGACCCCAGAAATTGGCGGGTCATTCCCCTCATCCCCAGACTCTGCTTCCTCCTCGGAAGACGTGTCAGTGGGATTAAGGAGGTCCTCAAAGTATTCCTTCCACCGTCTGACAATTTTCTCAGTCGACGTCAGCAGCGCACCGCCAGCACTATACACAGTGCAGGTAGAGCACCACTTTCCCTCCTGAGACGCCTGACGGTTTGCCAGAATCTCTTCGAGGCAGTCCGAAAGTCTTTTTCCATGGCCTCTCCGAACTCCTCCCACACCCGAGTTTTTGCTTCAGCCGCTGCCCGAGCCGCATTCCGCTTGGCCTGTCGATACCTGTCGGCTGCCTCTGGAGTCCCACAGGCTAACCAAGCCCGATAGGACTCCTTCTTCAGCCTGGTGGCTCCCTTCACCTCTGGTGTCCACCATTTGGTTCGGGGATTACCACCACGGCAGGCACCAACCACCTTGCGGCTGCAAGATATCTCACTATTTTTGACTTTTCTGAGCCTGTCAAGTCCTTCTTTTGACCCATTTTGCCAAAGGAAAGGAAGTTGCCTAATAATTATGCACACCTGATATAGGGTGTTGATGTCATTAGACCACACCCCTTCTCATTACAGAGATGCACATCACCTAATATGCTTAATTGGTAGTAGGCTTTCGAGCCTATACAGCTTGGAGTAAGACAACATGCATGAAGAGGATGATGTGGACAAAATACTCATTTGCCTAATAATTCTGCACTCCCTGTATGTATCACTTTTACATAAGTAGATTTAAAGGATAACTATTGCCAAAACGCAACCTGGGCTGTTTTTTTTTTTTTTTTTTTTTTTTTTTTTTTTTTTTTTTTACTGTATCGATTTTGATGCGCTCAAATTTATGCCCTGGCCCCCTAGTATTCCCATTCACTGGCTATTGACCACAAAACAAAATCACGGTTAATCTCAAAAACAGCTCGTTTGTCGTAATTATGCTTTTAGATATATGTTTGTCTCGTTTACAGTTAAAAAAAAAAAAAAAAAAAAAAGCCCAGGTTGCATTTTGACAATAGCTATCCTTTAAGAACTGTATATTTTACACTTAAGAAATCATTTATCATTAGATCTGTTTTTGGCAGCACGTTTTGTTCATTTCTGTGCATTTTGCTCAAGCACTGATCAAACTTTGTCCATTTTTTGCTGCAGAGGGGATCCTGCCAGTCCAAAGTGAACTCGATGGACATTGAAGTACTCCTGCAGAGCTTGTATCTTCGACACCATGCGCATTATAAACTCCACTGAGCCCTTTCCTTCACCAAGGCAGGACCCAGTGACTCATTACTGTTGATAGGTCAGGGGCAGGTAATATTTTGTTTCATGTTTATTCATTCCTCCATGGATTACCAGCCATATATATGGACACATGCTGTATTCTCAAGATCTATGCTGTTTTGTAGGAATAGAGAAAATGATATGTTTAGTCTGTTTTCAAATGGTATGTCAAATTTTCTCATTGTTTATCAGTAATATTCACTACCTTGGTTATAAATGAGCATCTTTAGATTTTTCTATATTTAGCGGTTGCAAATGTAAAATGTACGGTAAACCATTTATGTTCCTCATATTGTACTGTATTTTTAGCGGTAAAATACCGGCAGCTGTGGTTGCCAGGAATTTACCGTAAAATGTATCTGGTCAAAATAAAATGCTGTAATTTGTTATACAATTTCACTGTGTTTTTTACTGTCAAAGGTTTTAATAAGGTTTAACATATCTGTTATTTTTACAGTTATTTACAATAATAGGGTCTATCCTATTACTGTTAAATTAACAACAAATTACTGTAAATATTATTATATTATAACGTTTTTTACTGCAAATATCCGTAAAAAGCTATGGAAAGTTGCATTTTTTGCATTAATTTGCTGTATAATTGACAAATATATTTGTTTTTTTCTATCATGATTTTGGTAAAATAATACGTTGTCTACCTTAAAATTTAGGGTTACAAAACCAGTATACCGTATTGTCTTTTACAGATCCCACATTTTTTTCACGGTATATTCCTGGCAACCACAGCTGCCGGTATTTTACCGTAAATTTGACAGTTTTTTTTTTTTTTTTTTTTTTTTTTACAGTGTAGACAGAGGTCAGTGAGAATCACAAAAATGAATTTGAATGCCAGCAACATGAGCCATCAATTGGGGTATTTGTTGCAGACAAACCCTGTGTAGCTCTGTTAGATTCAGAAAGTAATCGCTCTCTGGTTAGACAAGACAGTCTTCCTGTGATCTTTTCAGGAGCAACAGTGGATGTATGCTGTATTCATGGTGATAAGGTATCGTACCCAGTTGCTGAAGTTGCAATTGAAGTAGAAGGCCAGTCTTACACTCTTTCAGTGGGAGTGCTGCAAACTTTGCCTTATCAAGTGGTGTTGGGCCGTGATCTCCCAATACTCACAGAGCTAATAACCAAGCATTCCTGTCAGGCTGAAGCCGTTGAAAGTTTGTTAGCAGTCAAAAGCTAAGGAGCAACAGGTTAATGCTTCGGGTTGGGATGAATTGCCTTTCGCAAATGAGGTTGCACCATTGGACGAGTCTAGCACTTGTTCTAAACCAAAAAAGAGCAAGAGACAGAGGAGACATGAAAAGGTGAAGGGAACAAGAGTAGCTGAACACATTTTAGATCCTTTAAAGACTGAGTCTCTCTCCAGTGCTAGTCAGGTTGCTAGGCTTCAGAAAGAGGATCTAACACTTAAACCATTGTTCTCTAAATGTGTTCCAGAATCAACTAAAGTTGAGGGAGGGCAGGAAGTGTTTGTGGTTAAGGGAGATTTGTTGTATCGCCGTAGCAAGATTGGTGACCAGTTGGTAATCCCCCAGAGTTTGAGATCTACCATTTTGAAAATGAGTCATTCCATTCCCTGGGCAGGACATTTGGGACAATCTAAAAATTTTTCTTGAATGATTCCCAGATTTTTACTGGCCCCAACAGTTCAGTGATACGGTTCAATACTGTAAAGCTTGCCCGCAGTGCCAGTTAACAGCTCCAGGCAGGAAAGCAGAGCTCCGCTTATCAGTATGCCTATCATTGATACACCCTTTTCAAGCATTGCTATGGACATTGTTGGCCCATAAGAGCAGAGTAAAGCAGGTCATAAGTACATACTTGTAGCTTGTGACTATGCCACAAAATATCCTGAAGCCTTCCCCTTGAAGAAAATAAAGGCTCGTCAGATGGTTAACTGCCTGATTCAGTAGTTTTCCAGAGTAGGTATCCCAAAAGAAATCATCACAGATCAGGGTACCAATTTCACTTCCAAGATGCTCAAAGAAGTATACAGTTTGTTAGGGATCCAGGGTGTCAAGACCAGTCCCTATCACCCACAGACCGATGGCCTTGTAGAGCGGTTTAACAAGACCTTAAAATCAATGCTCAGGAAGTTTGTGAATGAAACAGGGTCAGATTGGGATTAATGGCTCCCATTTTTGTTATTTGCCTACCGAGAGGTTCCACAAAGTTCTACTGGGTTTTCACCATTCCAGCTACTTTATGGGCATCCTGTCAGAGGTCCCATGGATGTTCTGAAAGAAGCTTGGGAGGGTTCAATGTCAGAGCAGAGGTTTAGTGAACTCTCATATGTCCTCAAAATGAGAGACAAGCTGGAACATTTCCAAGAACTTGCTAATAACAATCTGGCCCATGCGCAACAGCAGCAGAAAGAAAGATATGATAAAGTGTCAAGAAGAAGAGTCTTCCGTGAGGGACAGAAAGTTCTTCTACTGTTGCCAACCTCAGAGAGCAGTCTTCTTGCAAAGTGGCAGGGGCCATATGAAATCACAAAGAAGACAGGTCCAGTCACATACGAGCTTCATTTACCAGACCGTCGAAAGAATCAAGTGTTCCACGTCAATCTTTTGAAAGAGTGGACTGACCAGCCACAGGACTCAACATCCATGTGGGCATGTACAGTTGTGGATGAGGAAGAGCCTCAGGAGCAGTACTTCCCTTCTTCAGCTGTCAAAACTGTGTTTCCAGATTTACACCATTTGCCTTTGGAAAGACATCAGGAGGTGCAATCGCTTATGACCAAAGAACTCTTCAGTCTAAAGCCAGGTCGTACACACCTCATTGAACACAAAATCACTTTGCATTCTCCAGACCAACAGCCAATTAGAGATACCACTTGCCGTATCCCAGCTAAGCTATTGCCTGAGTTGAAAAGTGAGCTGGAGGAGATGCTGGCTGCAGGAATCATTGAGCCATCGCACAGTGAGTGGTGTAGCCCTGTTGTGCTTGTACCAAAGAAAGATGATCCTAAGCTTAGATTTTGTGTAAACTTCTCTAAGTTAAATTCTGTGTCTGCTTTTGATCCTTATCCAATGCCGAGGGTTGATGAACTAATTGATCGTTTGGGAAATGCTAAATTTCTGACTACCCTTGACCTCTGTAAAGGTTATTGGCAGGTTTCCTTGACATACTGTAATTGTCGGGCTATAAGCCGCTACTTTTTGCACAAGCTTTGAACCCTGCGGCTTTTAGTCAGGTGCGGCTTTTCTATGGATCGTCCATGATTTTTGTGACATCGTAAGAGGATTTGTTTTGTTTGTTCCGCTGTTTTGCGGCACTACGTTGCCTGGCGGAAGGGCATGTGATCAGACACACAGTATCGGGGTTCAAGAGTGGTATGTTGGTCACATGTCCATCCGCCAGGCAACATAGTGCCGTACGAAGTAGCGCGAAAAACAAACTTCAAAGTAGCGCTACGCGTTCAGTGGGAGGCGTGGATGACGAGCGGCGATAAACTTGCGAAAACCAAGTTATGCTCAACTCCACCAGTGGATTCTGACAGCGTGGAAAAGTGTGAAAACATCCACGATCACCAACGGATTTCGAAGGGCTGGACTGCTGCATGATGGAGAGGAGGACACCGCCACGGCACTTCTGGGGGTGTTCGACTCGGACACTGACAACGAGGATTTGTTTGGTTTTGAAAGTGACAACGAAGGAGAGAAGCTGGGAGTGGATGACGTAGCCATCCTGAGCCTGTTTGTATCCGACACTGGAGAAGAGGACTTTGGTGGTTTTAGTGCGCAGGAAGATGGTGGCGAATGACTGACTTTTCTTCTTGTTAAAGCCGTGTCACTGCACCTGAGCCTAAAAGGTTGGCTGAATATATTTTTCTGGTGTGCTGTAGGTTATTGTTATGTACTACATTTGTTACTCATTTATGAAGCACAGTACATGTTTCGTACTTGTAATTACCAGTACTTGTACATATACCTAAAAAGTTATGCAAATATGTACCCCTAATTTGTTTTTCAAAATATTAATAAAAGGGATGTGTCTCCAAACAGCCATCTCTTTCCTGACAATTCCCTTTGTGCATATTCTCTTACATATGATAAATCAACATTGAAACACCTGCGGCTTTTAGTCAGGTGCGGCTAATGTATGTACAAAACAGGATTTTCCCCTGATTTTAGCTTGTGCGGCTAATATTCAGGTGCGCTTTGTAGTCCGGGAAATACGGTACTCATCTAAGGACTTAACAACATTCAGAGTGCCAAGTGGACTGTTTAGATTCACAATGATGCCCTTTGGTTTGCATGGAGCGCCAGCTACATTCCAGAGGTTGGTGGATCGAGTGTTGAGGGGTGCAGAACAATATGCAGCTGCATACATTGATGACATTGTTGTTTTCAGTGGTACATGGGAAGATCATCTGAAACATCTTGCTGATGTGTTTCAACGTATCACAAATGCTGGACTTGTCATAAATGCCAAGAAATGTCACATTGGTAAGCCCGAGGTGCAGTACCTGGGTTATGTAATAGGGGGTGGAGGCATTCGCCCTCAGGTGGGAAAAGTGGATGCAGTGGCTGCAGCACCCTTGCCAAACACAAAGAAAAGGCTGAGATCATTTTTGGGATTAGTGGGTTGGTACCGTCGACTAATTCCAAATTTTTCATCAAGAGCAGCTTTATTGACTGACATGACAAGAAAATCTAGTCCTACAAAGGTCAGGTGGACGAAAGATGCTGAGAATGCATTTAATGATTTGAAAGACTGTTTGTGTCAGAAACCTGTTTTGCAGTGTCCAGATTTTAACCTTCCCTTTACAGTACAAACAGATGCCTCCGAGGTGGGTCTGGGAGCTGTTTTACTGCAAGGTGAGGAAGGTCAGCAGTTGCCTGTCCAGTACATCAGTCAAACTTTTTCCAAGAGAAATGAGGTATTCGACCATTGAAAAGGAGGCATTGGTGATTAAATGGGCTCTAGACACCTTAAGATATTATCTTGTTGGTAAAGAGTTTGTTCTTGAGACTGATCATCGTGCTTTGCAATGGATTCATAATATGAAAGACACTAATGCCAGGATAACAAGATGGTATTTATCTCTCCAGCCTTTTTGTTTCCAGGTTCAGTATAGACCCGGACATAAGAATGTCATTGCTGATTTCCTTTCCCGTGACTCAGAGGAGTAACGGTCTTAAGGGGAGGGGGGGGGGGGAGGGGGGGGGGGGAGGAGGAGTGTGACAAAGTGGGTGAGAACACAGTTTGTCTATATTCTTAGTTAACATTCTTGTTTTGATTTAACCATATTTCACATGTAATCTGCAATAGGCAAACATCTACTATCCCGGGTTTGTTTATGTTTTGCACTTTTACAGATTATATAATATAACATCTTGGTTTACATCAATTCCTACAAGTTTGTTAAGTTAACATGTTATTTACTTCAACTGTTAATTTGTATTGTTTAGAACTCACCTTACCTACCTGTCTTTTAGCAACAAAAGGAGGAAATGTAGTTTTACTTCCTGCTTTATACCTTCTGGGTTCATCTGAGGTCACAGGAAGAGACCAAGTGCAGGAGGGGAAGAACGTTAATTTAATAAAGTTGATTTTAGAGTGTTTATGGATGAATAGAGTTATTGTTGTAGTATGTATTAATTACACCATAGAGTTTATGTTGCCAGTAAAGAGTAGTAGAGGTTTGAATATAATCATGTTTATCTTACCTACCTACTGAATGGAATAGTCCAGAGGGGAAATAGTTTGGTTAAGTGGACTATTTAAACAGAAGAACTCAGGTGTTTGAGAGGAAAGGTTCAGGTCAGTGTAGCTGTGTGCAGTTTGACCTTAATTTCTGTTGATTTAAGTTCAGTTATGTTTATTTGAACGGAGTTAATTTGGAGTTGAGTTTCTTTGTAAATATTGTTTGGGTCACACAATGGTGAATAAATCACGTGCTACACTGGACAGCATCAGTCTCCTGCACTTCTTTGACCGCTTAAGTCAAGTCCTACCACATTGGGAAAACACAGCATCACCATGAAGCAGCTCTACAGAGTCCCATTTGAGAGGAACAGTGACAGGGTCAAAGGACATCGAGCTGAATATGTACGGGTAAGTGTAACTGTCCTTTACATTTACAATACAGTATTGGTGAAATCTAGTAGCAGATGAATATGTACCATATCAGTACCACATGGATCCATTCTGAGAGCTGCACAGGTACCTGTGTGATGGGGTGAGGGTTCTGTATGTGTAGCACTGTAGTACAGTAATATGTTCTGTTTTTTTTTTTTTTTTTTTTTTTTACAGAGAATCTTGGTCATGGATGGAGCTGCACAGCCTCATGAATTCATTTTCATTGATGAAGCTGGATTCGACCTGTGCAAAACAAGACGACGGGGTCGTAATGTAATTGGCCAAAGGGCAATTGTGCACGTCCCAGGGCAGCGCGGGGGAAATATCACATCGTGTGCCGCCATAAGCCTTCGAGGGCTTCTGCATCATCATGCAAAACTAGGTCCATACAATAGCCAACATATACTCACATTTCTAGATGCTCTCCACAATATAGTTGTGAACAGAACAGAACAGCCTAGATCAGCCCAGGTTTGTGGTGATATGGGATAATGTCAGTTTCCATCGGGCTGCTCTGGTCCAGGCCTGGTTCTCCAACCACAATCAACTTGAAGTGGTATACTTGCCCCCTTACTCACCATTTTTAAACCCTATTGAGGAATTTTTTTCGGCTTGGAGATGGCGTGTATATGACCGCCAACCACATGCCCGCATACCTCTTCTGCAGGCAATGGAACAGGCCTGCGGCGACATTCAGGTGACAGCAATCCATGGATGGTTTCGACATGCAGGGGGATATTTTCCCCGGTGCCTAGCGGGAGAAGACATTGCTTGCGATGTCGATGAGGTCCTGTGGCCAGACCCCAACAGACGGCGGGATCCATGAGCCCATGTATGCACAATTGTCATGATTTTTTGTGTTTACAGTATAGTGTTTTTTTCTATTACTGTATTATGGTTTTTGCTTTATCTGACTTCATGGTACTGCAATGTACAATATTGAGTAGGCCTATTTGCTTTTTTGGTTGTTTGAAAATGTGTTTCCTGCAAATATGCCTCCTGAATAAACAATGACCATCAAAGACTGCAGTGTTTTCTATAAAGTAGACTAGTGTGTTCCCCCTGATCTGAAAGTGTTTGCATATGATGCAAGTGTGTGTGTCATTTTGTCAACAGAGTTACATTTTGACAAAGGAATGTTGGGTTTTGATAGCAGAGTTTCAATTTGGCACAGATGTGAATGGTATATTTCCCAGTGTTGTGTCATGTTTACTTGTGTTTAGAGTTTTGGCACAATGAGCGAAGTTTTGCAAAATGTGTTCAAGCAACGGGCAGAAACTGTAACTGACCTTAACTCAAACAAAAAAACAATTTGAGTTGGAAATGGTCAATTTTTACTGTGAACATTTTTAACGACTCATTTTCGTATCTTTAAATGCATATTATATGTGGTTGTGGCCCTATTATTTTTATGCACAAAACAAAAAAAGACAACAACGCTACAAACCAACTATAAACTCCAAACACTTTAAATGTCACGAATCTCTCACACTCCCTATTGATATCACTTTCTCTCTCTATGCCGTCACTCCCAAGCAACCCAATGCCAGGTGTTGCCATACAGTTTCCATGGTGCATATTTCCACAGATAGGAAAGGAGATATCATGTCTTGTTTTTTGTTCTTTGTGAGTGCTTGTGAATACTTTCCATTCTTTAAGGTTCTTTCTGTCGTCACTAATCATGACAACAGCGTTCATGAAAATGCACAGTGTAAATTATTTATCATAACTCTGGTTTTAATTGGCCTTTCAACACAATTTAAAAACTGGTCTATAGTCTGAAGTCTCCACTTTTGACACAAGTTAAAAGGGAGGCACAACAAAGCTGCATCTTGGTTCTACCTCATTTTAAATCAGTCATGTGATTAGGACGCACCACCGTGTTCATCGACTCCAGTTAGGAGTTCCTTTCACTGAAACTAAGAGGCCAAGCCTAACTTCTGAAAAACAACCCCATACCATAATCCCCCCTTAACCAAACTTTACACTTGGCACAACACAGTCAGATAAGTACGGTTTTCCTGGCAACTCCCAAACCCAGACTTGTCCTTTAGATTGCTAAACTGAGAAGTGTCAGTTCAGAGAACACGCCTCTTCAATAATCTCACTAGTCCTGGGTTTTAAATGCACCTTAGAACACACATACATCAACACTACATATGAGCGGGTGGAGGGAGGTTTGGAGTCTTCACACACCCCCGTTCTCTGCGGCCTGCTGGAGTGGGGGGGCTAGGAGGAGGAGTTGGCCGTCCGACTGGGGTCTGGAATGTGGGGCCTCCCTGCTGCTGTGGAGTCGGGGCGGCCTGCTTCTCCCCACCGCAGGGAAAAGGGTAACACCACCTGGGTCTGGGTGCAGCTTCCCCCTCCAGGGGCAAGGGTACCCAGACCCGGTTCTTAGAGTACGCTTGGGGAGAGTGATTGTGTGTACAGCGTCTCTTTATGTCTGTCTCCGCGTTGGTTGAGTGTGGAATAATTGCCTATGAGAGCATGAGGGTGGGAATGGATGTTTGTATCTGTGTGCCTGTATGTCTGTGTCTATATGTCAGGTTGGGTATCAGACGCCACCTCTCTGGGGACATCTCAGGCCCTCCAAGGTTTGGAGGCCTATCTCCCCCCACCACTTCCCCTGCCGGTGGTGGACGCCCTCAGACATCGGTGCATTGGTGGTTCTTTGTGTCCGGGGTGGGCGCCCAGGTACACACCGGCTCACTCCTTGGCGGCTGCTTATCGGGGCCTGGAGCCTGGGGCTCGCCTCGGGCCACTTCGGAGGCAGGGTGCCCTCGGCCTCTCGGCCCGGGCTCGGTCACTCAGGCACAGCTGGCTGCCGGCGGAGCTCACGGGCACGTCACTGCAACCCCCTGGCTTCTGCTCCGCCGCTGCTGAGTGACCCCTCATCTGGGACTCTCCTCAGCTCTTTCTGGGATAGTGGCGGCTGCCCTCTGTTGGTCTTCCTTGGTCTCTTGTGTTCTGGGGGCCTCTGGACGTCTGGAGTTTTGATCTCCTCCATACCTGCTTCATGCCCTGGAGGATGGGGCAGTGGCCCCCCCACACCCTCTAGCAGATCATTACATGAAGGAACCTTTTAAAAACAAGCGCGTTCATGCTCACAGGTGTACACACGGGTGATCACACACAAACTACACCCTTTTTGGCTCTTACCTCAAAGCACACTGTGCGCTGTCGATCTTACGCGCTGCACAATAATGTCTAACATTTAGTATTTACTGTCATATTCCCATAGATCATTGTGATGTTGTTTATTACTCTCGTTTTCTTCTGCTTGCTTTCTCTTTCTTTCTCAACAGGTGATCCAGGTGATCGATATATGTATTTTTTTGTCTGCTTATTCTGTTGGTTTTTGGTTTTTGCCCTTTTTCCCCGTCCCTCTTCCCCGCTGTTTTTCTTTCCCTCTTTCTTTCTCCCCTTTCTTTCCCCCAGTTAAGTCTGTCCCGTATTCAGCAAGTGAAAATAAAATAAACAATAAAAGGTGAATCAAATGGACCATTACAGCAAGGCTGGGATGGTCCATTTGGTAAAGTAAATCCGTTGGGCATCTTTCTTCGCCTTTAGACAATAATTCTGATGGCAAAAGAACCAAACGGGACAAGTTAAAAAAAAAAAAAAAATAATCTCACTAGTCCGCAGTGTGCTTTAAACCACTGCACCCGACACGTTGCATTGTGTTTGGTGACGTAAGGCTTGGATGCAGCTGCCAACCCATTTCATGAAGTATAGACTGGGTGAGTTTATACTTCTGGCAATGAAGTGTATGACCCCAATGAAGTTCAGACGTTGTGTAAAACATAAATAAAAACTGAATATAATGACTTGCAATGATTTCCTTTTCAACCTATATTCAGTTGAATACACTGCAAAGACAAGTTATGTAATGTTCAAACTGATAAACTTTATTTTGCAAATCTTTACTCATTTTGAACTTGATGTCTCTCTTATTTGGTCTCCCTAAAAGGTCCCTTCATAAACGCCAACTTCTTCAAAATTCTGAGCTCGGGTCATAACCCGTACTCCGTTAAGAGCTCATATTACCCCAGTTCTTCAGCAGCTTCACTGGTTGCCCATAGAAGCCAGGATAAACTTTAAAATCTTTTCACATACAAGTGTATCCATAAATCTGCTCCTTCATATTTGTGTGACCTGCTTCATATCACCACTGTTTCCCGCCCTCTCAGATCCTCATCTGCTATTCATCTTACTGTTCTGTCCACACGTCTTATCACTATGGGGAACAGAGCCTTCAGTCGCTCTGCTCCCCGGCTCTGGAACTCTCTTCCTCCAGCCATAAGAAATATAGACTCTCTCTGTATTTAAGTCACAGCTCAAAACACATCTGTTCAAACTGGCTTATTCGCTTTAGTGCTGATTTTATCTGTTGTCAAGTTCTGTTTTGAAATTTCAACTTATTTTATGGATTTTATGACTATTGCTCCTTTTATTAATTTTTGTTCTTTTGTAAGGTGACCTTGGGTTTTTGAAAGGCGCCCTCAAATAAAATGTATTATTGTTATTATTAATAAGTGTTTGGGAACTGAGGACACTAACTGTTGAAGCTGTGTAGGGGGAATTCTTTCCAATTCTTGCTTGATGTACAACAGTTGCTCTACAGCTCAGGGTCTCCGTTGTCGTACTTAGCGCTTCATAATGCGTCACACATTGTCAATGGAAGACAGGTCTGGACTGCGGGCAGGCCACTCTAGCACACACACTCTTTTACTACGACGCCACGCTGTTGTAACACATGCAGAATGTGGTTTTGCATTGTCCTGCTGAAATAAGCAGAGATGTCCCTGAAAAAGACGTCGCTTGGATGGCAGCATACGGCAGGTAAAATGGCTAAAGAGAGGTTGGAGAGCTCATCGGAAAAGATGAATAAAATCTATGACAGGCAGGCTGTGGAATGCCAGTTCAGTTTTGGAGACTGTGTCCTTGCACTTTTGTTCTTTGCTACCTCGCCTTTCAGGTGAAAGACAGTGGTTCCTTTACAGTGCTTTGTAAGGTTTCTGATCTAAATGATTTGCTAGAGACTCCTGGCTTCAGGAAATCTACAAAGCTGTGCCATATAAATCTCTTAAACCCCTCTTCTTGTGAACAAACAGGTTTAGGGTCTTCAGACTGCTCACTTGTGAAGTCAGGATTAGGTTATATATAATACAAAACATTTATTTATATTTTCCCCTGGAGGTGTTTAAGAAGAAATGTTTTCTACAACTTCTAAATGAGATAACTGATTCTTGATCAGGCAGGCCAACAGAGGCAAACATTTAATTATATTAAGTCCTGTGTTGTTCTCTATTCTCCCTCATTGGTACCATGTTTCTTGTTACCACTCCCTGTGATAACATTTGCATATTTAAATTGGATGTGCTTGGCTTGGCCCTGCAGTCCAACTCCCACACCTCCCCCCACAGCCTTGTAACCCACCCCCACTCACCACATACTGGAAATGTGCTAGAAACAGTACAGAGCAAAAAGAAATAAAAATGCTTACAATCTGATTGTTCTCATGACCATAATTCAGCTGGCTAAATACGCAAAGAGCAGTGAACAACAAAAATCTGTTGGAGCTCACTAAACAAACGATGAGACTCATGCCTGAGTGATCTTTCCCCCCATGCTGGACCACTACACCTGTGAGGGTTCCCCCACCTACTATATCCCAATTTAACCCCCATGTGCAACCACCATGAAAACATTAACAGTAAAATTACCAGTGGCTCATGGTTATGTACGGGAATCTTTCCTCTTAACAAACCCAACAGAGAACAACTGGGGGTTAGTATGCTGCCTAAGGATATAAAGTGTGCAGACTGGAGCAGCTAGGGACCGAACCACCACCTTTCCAAAGTAACTGATAACACACGCTACTTCCTGACCTAAAGTCACCCCACATTTTGCATCTTTGAATGTTATTTGTTTTCCATATTAAAATCAGATGCTGTTGTTCTCAGTCGATATCATTCTGTACCTGAAAAGGGGATAAATCAGCGAAGACGCTGGGACGCTATGCTTCTCCTTCTGCTTCATTCCAAATGAGGCATCATGGCCACAGTGCCTCCTTCCAGCAGGTGCAGGCATGACTAATCAAACACATGGATTATGTTTCAGCCCCATCAAGTGCATCATGGATTGAAATTAGCTAGTTTGTACAGGCAGTATTATTACATCCTTCTGAGCAAAGTTAATAACTCTTAGTTGTTTCAGCCTCTTTTGCATTACAATACTTTAAAAGGAACATTTTTACCTTTATTTATAAATTTACATTTTTTTAAATGAATGGATTCACTTTTGACCACATGACTGTTTTACTTCCCACTGTTTCCCAAAGTAAAGAGAGAAATGTATCAGGAGATTCATTTGTTTGCATGAAGTTTGTTCACTCTTTCCTGATAAATCCATCAACAGGGAGATATTAAATTGTGGAAGATGATTCAAAAATCATTCAGCAGTGAGGGGTGTGTGCTCACTTAGGATGTATTCTAAAAGTTGTTTTCAAGAACAGAATTACCTGTAAGAAAAAACATATTTTCAAGAAAATGATTGTGGTACTGGAAAGAAAAGAGTATACTCCTTGTTTGTTACAGTTTTCAGTCCTCAGACATGCTGAGACCAACATCCTCCAAATATATTCCTGTTATTAATTTGGCAGATTGTGAATGCCTTATATTACGTTAAAAGCTGTTGTGAGTTTGCAATAAGATCAGATTTCCTGTTGGAGGAGAGTTTTACTGTTAATTTTGCTATGACCGTCAGAATTGTTGTCTTTTTGCCTGTGAACAAATACATGTACATTCCAAGCAACTAGAGTTGAAGGCAGCATAAGTAGAAAGCATTTGTGTTTTATATGTGTATACAGGATATGATCTGGAGCTGTGTTTGTGTAGCCTATGGTTTAAGAACAAAGTATGACTTGCATGTGGAGAGCTGTTATGCATGTGTAGTGGCTTTCATGGGGCTGCTAATGAGGGATAAGAAAACATTATCAAAGACATACAAGAAGACAAGGCAGATGTTAGAGTGTGTGTGTGTCTGTTAGTCCACTGTTTACTGCAGCTATCAAATGTGTACATGTTTATTGACTCTGGAGGATACTTGAAAAGTTTGTGAAAGGAGTCTGATATGAGTCAGTGAAGCTCACTTCTGTCCAATGACTGCAATTTTAAGGGGAGTTTTTAAAACTTTCTTTGAACTGGATACAACATTGTTCCAGTCAGTTGTACAATGTCAGAATGTAGAAACATTGTTTATCAGAGCGAAAGTGTAATTCTTTGGACACCGAAGCCTAAAATTGTTGACAGCTGTCCAGAGACAGGAGGGTGGTATATCTAATCTGCTAATAATAAGTAATTATGACAATATCTGGAATAAATAAGCAAGTTTAACTCTGTTCTTGTATGTTAGCTTGAGGTGAGGTGAGGAGGAGCAGGAGGACATATTATCCAGATGCCACATTGTCTCTTTCCTCTGTTTTCCCTTTTCGGTGAAGGGGCCCACTTCTTAGGTGATCAAACACAGGTACAGTTCTTCATATCTTGAGTTTGAAGGTGCAGACACAAACACTAAGAGCTCTTTAGTTGAAACCGTCACTGTGTACAACATGGAGGTTTCCACAAACCAGAACACACTCTTATGTAATTTTAATGGATTAACAGATTCAGAGTTTATGAGAATAACCATTTCTTTAGAAAACAAAATTACACCTTAATCAAGTATAGTTATCAGTACAATATTGTTTTTATTAAATAAACTAAAAAAATATTTTAAAATTTACTTTAATTTAACTTTAATTTTCTTATATGAATTATGAATTTGGAATGTGTTTCCATCAAAAACGATAAAATGTTGATCAAAATGTAAATTGAACATAAAAAATATAACAGTAAACTCTAACAATGGTACAAATAAAAGATTAATGCTGCAAAAAATCATTGTTTGTCTTCTGTCAGTGCTGCATCAGATGCTTCTCTGAACATTTGTTCTGTTGGTGTCATTGATTTTGTATACTTTGGTAAATGCTTGTTCCTTATGTGGTGTAGTTATTTATTATGTGTTTGTATTGCTTTTTCAGCACCACAAGAAACTTAAGATTTTATTTGTGTCTTCTAATCTTACTAGGATTCTTAGCAAAAATAGCAGGAAGAACTATCCTGCTAAGACAAAGGGGGAAGAAAAGAGAGCGAGTGTTAAGATGTTAGCGTAAGTAGAAACTACTCTGCTGTCATTTAGAGCCTCATGTTACAGCAGCAGCTCTGAGTTATGATGATGCCTTGCTAATGGAGACTGTAATAACATTTGCTTCAGTGGGGCAGGGGGCTATTACATGGCATACTGTGATATGTTCAGTAATTGCACATAGATGGTAGGCTAAGCCTTTGAAACAATGAAATTTAGGTGTTGTGCATTAGTTGCATTAGCTGTAATTAGCCTTTTGGCGCCTGATGGTCAGAGGCCGTCAGAGCGTTGTGTGAAACCCGATATCACAACAAAGCGTGTAATAGACAAACCGGTCCACCATGTCCATTTCATGCTTTGCATCTCCAAAACATTGAAATCTACATGCATGGAGTAGCTGCATTACCAGCAGGGAGAGATCGTGTTTATAGCACTTTTTTACGGTGGCCCTGAGAGGCCAAAAGGACTGCAACTTAAGAAAACACCAGCAATAAGAAAAATGCTGCAAAAGCACACAAAACACAACGGAACTAGGAAAAACGACAACGGAAATAGGAAAAAACACAAGGGAAGTGTTTCTGGGGAGACAATAACCCAACTCAAGTTGCAGTCTGTTTGGCCTCTCAGGGCCACTGTACTTTTTGCAGTATTGCTAGCATATTCCTTACTCTGCCTTTGCTTCTGTTGACATTGCCAGTCTGTTATGCAATACACAAGCTTTTACAAACAATTTTGGACATCATGACACACACACAGCAAAAGACACACTCTGAAGAGAGCCAGAGATTAATAATAACAAATAATTACATGCGGAGAGGTGTATAACCACCTGGTTTCCAAGAATGTAAAGGGAAGTTTCAAAGTAACATCCACATGAATGCCTGGACCCAAGGTTTCCTGAGATAACATATTTACATAAAAGTGCATTAGGAGTGGTAATATACATGCATATTTTAGCAGGTATCTATTGAATGTGTGCATTGTACAGTTTGACTGCTGCTGGGATGAAGATACGTGTCTATGATAATGCTCCATCTTTCACTGTAGCTGTAACAATCTACTGCTGAAGGAGCTGCTCAGGGCCTCCACAGTCTCATCCATTGGTTCAGAGGTGTTGTCCATAATGGACCGTAGCTTGTCTAATATCCTCTTCTCACCCACCTCCTCTGTAGAAGCTAGTGGACTGGTCAGGACAGAGCTGGCTCTCTGCACCAGTCTATTAAATTATTTTGTGTCAGTCTCCGTGGTACCACCTCTCCAGCAGACAACCACATATAAAATTTGCTTACGCCATGAACGTGTCATAAAAGGCTCTGCACACTCCCAAGGACCACAGGCTGCCCAGCAGATGAAGCCAACTTTGGGTCTTCTTGTACAGAGTGTTTTCTCACCAGTCCAGTTTACTTTTGAGGAGAAGACCAATTTGGAAAGAAAAATATGTTTTGAAAGAACCATGATGAGAAAAAATACAACCTTACTTGTGCTAGTAAGGTTACATTTTATACACTTATCATCAACTGTGTGCAAGTACATAACCTCCTTGGCAGGGAAAAAGAAGAAAGACAATTTATAATATGACATTTGTACTAAAGCGGTTTAGCAGAAGTCCTGAAATCTCCTGATTCTCAGATGCCTCAACATACAGCGGGTAAAATAGGTGTGAATAAGTCACTGATTTTCTAATGAAATATATTCCTACAGGCCCTATTGACATGGCATTCTCACCAGATGCTGGTAACAACCCATTGAACTCACACATGCAGATAAATCAAACCACAGATATCCATAAATAAAGATTGCCCCCACTCGCCCTCATTATGTGTAATAATCAGTGTTGGTCAAGTTACCTGAAAAAAGTAATCAGTAACTAATTACTGATTACTTCCCCCCAAAAGTAATCCAATTACATTACTGATTACTTATTTTCTAAAGTAATTAGTTACTTAGTTAGTTTTAAAAACACGATTTACAACCTGAATAGATGATAAAGGATAGATCTTTCAGTCCAATTCTACTTTTTCTGCATAATCCATCATACAAAATGTAATCAAATGGAAAAGTCTCTTTTTAAAACTTGTTTTATTAGTTTTAATCTTTTAACTTTATGCATCAAGCAAAAATTTAATTATATGCAACATTCTCTGACTGGAAGAAATTTGTTTAACATTTAAACCTATTTTCTGCACATTCCAGCGTATAAAATAAAATAGTTTTTTGTGTTTACACTCACTCTTTCAAATAGATGCAAGTAAAACACAGCAGAAAATAAATAAAATTAAAGACTAGCGGTCCTGTTGCTCTATTTTCACCTGTTTAGCAGGAGTGGGGCAGGCGGAGGTTTACCCTGGTGCAGGTGTGTTGCAGCCAGTGGCGATCCTAGCCTGTTTGGCGCCCCGGGCGAACACTCCCTCTGCCCCCCCCCCCCCCCCTCACACACACACACACACACACACACACATAAAACATTAAGGATTGTGCATTGACATAAAACTGTTGTCGGAACCATACTGAATTTCACCAGAGAAACACACATATGAAGAGAGAGAGTATGCATAGTATGCAAACGGCTACCAAACAGCCATCATAATTTGTCATACAATGAGAACAGGACAAATCAACAACTGACAATGACTAATTAATATTAAAATCTGTAACATAATGTAATGTTTGGAGTTTAGTCTGTTACTGTTACTATTTTTACCATTTCTTCTTGGAGCAACTGTAACCCACATTATTTCCTTAGGGATTAATAAAGTATTCTGATTCTGATTGTTTCAGGATGACCTGCCATTATCCAATGACACATCTGCTTACCTGGATGTTTTGCTCGTTTCTCCTCCTCTTCTTTTCTATTTTTTCTAAACTGAGCACCTGATGGTTTTGAACTTTTCTTGTCCATCTTCCACTGGTTTTAATTTTGCACTCCAGTATGAACACCCATCCCCCAACCTGAGGATCACCACGACATAACCTAACAGACCTACACCTTAGTTAACAGATTCACTTTGTCTAAGGTGTATTTCTGGGATTTCACACAACCCAGGATTCAAATCATGAATACATAATGGGCTTGGATTGACATCATTATGAATGAAATGTGCTCTATCTGGAAGCAGCTGCCCCCCCTCCCCTTTCGACGGGTTGTGTGTGAAACTTTAAATCGTCAAACTGTAAATTATAAATTTTAAATTGTTATTGATCCCTTTACCCCGAGTCCTAAAGTGTATATTTATTTTCTTACTCTTCTTATATTTGTTTGTTTGCTTGCACTGCTGTAACTGGAGCCCCGTCGTCTCGTCTCTATATACTGGACTGTATGTAGCGGAGATGACAATAAAGTTTACTTTGACTTCAGCAGCGCGCAGGCGCACTGAGGGCTCTCGCGCTCACTTTTCGCGTATAGAATTTTGAAAAAACATCGGTGCAAATTATAAGTCTGTATCATAATGTCTGGTGTTTTGTTTTTATTTTGTTTTATTTTGCAAGTTGGTTATTAGATGCTGCTCCCCACCGCCCTGCCCTCTCCTTCCTGTGCCGCAAGCAGCAGGCGCAACTCGCTAACGGAGGGCGCCTTTACTCCCAGCAAATGGGTGATAGAAAACCGACCGGTGCCTATGCCATCCCCAATATGCGCTGGCTGATGTCAGGGCAGCATGAGTACGAGCAATTTTCTTTTTTCTTATGGTTCAGCCTGGAGGAGGTTTATTGCATTGGTGGAACAAAGTGTTGGTCCACTTCTAAGAAAAAAATCAATCTATACTACGGTAAATCTAAATTAAAGGAAATTTATACTGTAGTGTGCTTCATAGCATCTGCTTTCTCCTTGGTAGGAGAAACCTGTCAGCACCACAGGTCCAGTGAGGGCACTGAATATTTCTGAATAAACTTCCTGTAGCATCTTTGTATATAACTGTTGGATCAGACATGTGTGAATTAATATTTTCAAATGGGAATGCTAATGAAGCAGGCAAAAATTAACATTCCCTTTTGGGAATGTTAAGTCCCAAATTAACATTGCTAATGTGATAGCGTGACAGTTCAACTGTTTAGAAGGGAGATGGCGAGGGGAAAGAAACTGTTCCTGTGTCGGGTGGTCCTGGTCTGCAGGCTTCTGTACCGTCTGCCAGAGGGCAGCAGGTCAAAGAGTCTGTGTGCAGGGTGTGAGGGGTCTGTGATGATTTTCCCTGCCCGTTTCCTGGTTCTTGAGAGGTACAGATCCTGGATGGAGGGCAGGGGGGCGCCGATGATCCTTTCTGCTGCCCGTACAGTCCGCTGCAGTCTGCACCTGTCCTGTTTAGTGGCTGTGATGGAGGAGCACACACGATGCCTGCTTAACTGTTATTAAGCAGGCATTGTGAAAACTAGAAACAGTTTGCTGAGGTGTTTAACTTAAGTTATCATACAAGGTAGGTAATCAATCATCTGTACAAATTACTTCATCAGTCCTGGAATCAAACAAGGCTAAAACATTCTTTGTAGTTGTGTCATTTTGCATACAGCAGAGTCCTTTCAGCTTAAATCAGACAATTTTTTAGAACGTTTCCTGCTCAGCCATCTCTAATTTGTATAAAAACACATTATAGTCCAGATATGATTAAATTCATATACTTATACATATATGTTACAAAATGAAGCATGTGGAATCCTTTTAACATGCCATTTATTTTTCATGCTGGATTAAGCAAATATGATAATTGGTACCACAAAAAGCCAAAATATCATTAGTCTAATGCAACCAGAACAAAATGCTGCAGTGTCCAAATGGTGCTCTAATTTTAACTCTGAAAATAACTTTGTTAAATATGTGCATATGTTTCATTGTTGTGACCTGAGTCACTGATTGAATTTTTAGAACATTTTCTATTAAACCTCTAATTTGCACAAGACAATGTTATAGTTCTAAGTTTCATATATGATGAAACCTTAGGTTTATATACTTTTCAAGACATACTACCAGTCAAAGGTTTGGACACACCCTCTCATTTAATGGTTTTTCTTTATTTTTACTGCTTTGTACATTGTAGATATAAACTGAAGACATCACATATATGAAGCAAGATATATGGAATTATGTAGCAAAGAAAAAATTGATAAATATGTTTTATATTGTAGATTCCTCAAAGTAGCCGCCCTTTGTAGTTAGTGCTGCAGACCCTCGGCCTTCTCTCAATGAGCTTCATGATGTAGTCACCTGAAAGGGTTTCACCTCACAGGTGTGCCTGTCAGGGTTGGTTTGTGGAGTTTCTTGCCTTTTTAATGGGGTTGGGACCATCAGTCATGTTGTGCAGCAGTCAGGTTGGTACACAGCTGACAGCCGTGTTTGACAACTGTTAGAATTCATATTATGGCAAGAACCAATCAGCTCAGTAAAGAGAAACAACAGTCCGTCATTGCTTTAAAAACTGAAGGTCAGTCAGTCTGGAAAACTGCTAAAACCTTGAATATGTCCCCAAGTGCAGTCGCAAAAACCATCAAACAGTACGATGGAACTGTCTCACATGAGGACGCCCCAGGAAAGCAAGACCAAGAGTCCCCTCTGCTGCTGAGGATACATTCATCTGAGTCACCAGCCTCAGAAATCACAAGTTAACAGCAGCTCAGATTAGAGCCCAGATAGATGCTACACAGAGTTCTAGTGTGTCTTTGTGCAACGCAGAAGTTGTGAACTGATGGTCTCTGCATGCCTGGTTTCCATCGTGAAGCATGAGGAGAAGGTGTGATGGTGTGGGGGGCTTTGATGGTGACACTGTTGGGGATTTATTCAAAACTGAATGCACACTGAACCAGCATGGCTACCTCAGCATCCTGCAGCCACATGCCATCCCAACAGATTTTTCAACAGGACAACGACCCCAAACACAACCTCCAGGCTGTGTAAGGGCTCTGTGACCAAGAAGGAGAGTGATCACATGGTTTGGGATGAGATGGACCACAGAGTGAAGGCAAAAAGACCAACAAGTAGGGATGGGTATTGATAAGATTTTAACGATTCCGATTCCATTTTCGATTCTGTTTAACGATTCGATTCTTTATCGATTCTTGTTTTTAAAAAGGAGAACACTAAGGTTGATTAGCTTAAAACTGTTTTATATCTTCTCTTTAAGAGCGTAGCGCCCCCGCTACAATTTGTGTATCTATTTTTAAATCCCTCTATCACTGCAACCACGTAAGCTAGCGCAATAATTTTTTTTGCATATGAAACTGGAGAAGTTGTACTTACATCTTATGCCATCAGCTTGTCCTAGGTCACGGTTTTCTTCCACATATAGCTTTGCAAAAACTGCATAAAAAGCGCTTGCAGCAACAAAAACATAATATTCCAGAAACACGCTTTGCCGATCCGATCAGCTGTTCATAACACTTCCTACGTTGGAATAGACATCAGCCGAACTTTCGCATGTCCGCCATTACCTGCCCGAAACCGGAAGTGACGTCATTTTCGCGGAAATGTAGTTTTTTTTACTGTCAGGGCCTCAGAGCCTATACTAGTGTTTTTAAAAGTTATCTTTGACTTTATGACTTTCTGTGTTGTTTCTGGGATGCTTAGAACTCAAATTGCACTGCTGGAAATAGTTTATTTTGATGCATATGCTGCTTTTTTGCAAATTTGCACTATAATATTTATTTTTGTTTTTCCTGCAGTATATAAAAATTGGTGTATTTCAAAAGTAAAACTATGAAGACACTTCAAATAAATTTCCTGTGGTGGGAAACTAGTTTGTGCAACTTTTTTGTATTTACAGTTTTGAGGGATAAGCCTCTTAAATTTCTTTAACTAGAAATATATGTTAAAAAAACAAAAACGATTTTCAATTTTTTTGTAATTTATTGCACTTTTTTGCAATTTGTGTAATTACTATGCACTTAATGCATACATATTATTAAAATTTGGGCTATAATGGTTGTATTGATGCATAGCAACTTGAAATACTCCCAAAAATGGCTCCACAGCATGTAAAAATATAATATAAGCTCTGGCGGACTTGGTTCTATGGTAGGTCTTAAAGGGTTAAACAAGATAGAAATTTAGGAGTAACATGGCCTTACAAACCCAACAGTGAGATCTTAAGACATCCACAGCCTACGGCTCTTCAATGGGGTGTCACAGGGTCCCCGGGGAAAATTGTAAACGTAAAATAATAAAATAAATATTCTTCTGTAGCAATAACAAAGTATAACATAAATTATTCTGTAGCAATTACACAAGAATATCCAGTAATGTCCCTGCCTACAATTAAACACATTCACTTACCATCTGCTGTGGCAAATGGCTGCAAGGTTTTGACCACAAACTAGTCACTGCTCAGTGACATTCGAGCCTGAAAAGAGATGCTACCGGTAGACTGCAGCGACAACTGCCAGTGAGCGCCAGCCAGACTCTGTCTGTCTCATCATGGTCACCTAAATGCACAATGGCAGGTTTTGTAATAAAGCAGATCGCGCTAACATAATATGCACTGTTAGTTGATTATTTACCTGCCGCATTAATGGGAGATGACGTGCAAACGTTACCGCTGCTGCTGGGTTGAGATTCACGAGTCCGGAGCGGAATTAAAGACATTCATTTAAGTTCATCGCGTGTTTTGTGAGCAAATGCTTTTGCATATTCGTAGTGTTTCCTCCCTTAATGAAATATCTACTTTGCAAGTATTGCAAGTTGCCCTGAAAGGATGACAATCCGTTCTGGTAAAGTATAAACAAACTTTTAAGCGTTTGAGCCGCTTAGGCGCCGTGTTTCCTGCCAGGTACGCTCCGACGCTCCGCAACGTGGTGACGTCATTCGGGGCGACTGGAATCGATAAGGGAATCGTTTGCAAAAATGGCAAACGATTCCAAGGAATTGAAACAGTGGGAACCGGTTCTCAACAAGAACCGGTTTTCGATACCCATCCCTACCAACAAGTGCTACAGCCTCTGTGGGAACTCCTTCAAGACTGTTGAAAACCATTTCAGGTGACGACCTCATGAAGCTCATCGAGAGAATGCCGAGAGTGTGCAAAGCAGTAATCAAAGCAAAGGGGGGCTACTTTGAAGAATCTAAAATATAAAACATGCTTTGAATTATTTCACACTTTTTTTATTTACTACATAATTCCATATGTGTTCATTCATAGTTTTGATGTGATTCAGTGTGATGCCTTGACGCTTTCACATGCATGACCTTGAACATGACCTTGAATGACATCCCATTTTTATCCACAGGGTTTAATATGATGTCAGCCCACCTTTTGCAGATATAACAGCTTCAAGTCTTCTGGGAAGGGGAAGTGAATTTGTCAGGTCAGTCATTGATGTTTGATGAGAAGCCCTGGCTCACAGTCTCTACTCTATTTCATTCCAAAGATGGTCTATTAGGTTAAGGTCAGGGCTCTGTGGAGGCCAGCAAGTTCTTCTACACCAAACTTGCTCATCCATGTCTTTATGGACTTTGCTTTGTGCACTGTTGTGTAGTCATTTTGGAACAGGAAACCTCAGTACAAAGGACTAGGCTGGCTCTCCAGGGTCAACCATCTGAATGCCAGACAGAGAAGCCTGATTCGTCACTGCAGAGAACATGCCTCCATTGCTGTACAGTCCAGTGGTGGCATGCTTTACACCACTGTATCTGATGCTTTGCATTGCACTTGGTGATGTAAGGCTTAGATGCTGCTTGGCCAAGGAAACCCATTCTATCAAGCTCTCTACATACACTCTTTTTTTGAGCTAGTCTAAAGGTCACATGAATTTTAAAGTTTGCAGCGACTGACTCTGCAGAAAGTTGGTGACCTCTGCATACGATACACCCTGGCCACCAATGACCCTGCTCTAATTTTATGTTATTTATCACTTTGTGGATGAGCTGCTGTCTTTCCCAATCACTTCCAAAGTAATGGACACATTACTTGGACAATTACAGGACACAACAACAAGAGTTCTTGCAGTGATTTAATGACATACAGAGAAAAAAGAAAAGAGGAAAAAACACATAAAATATTTAAAAAATCTTTTCTTGTGGGTGATGGGGGTGGGGGGTCTTTAAATTCAGGCCTCTGCAGGTTTATAATTTTCATTTCCATCAAACAATGTGGATTATTTTTGTCCCCAACACATTACCAAGTCCATATCAGTAGATTTGGGGGTATTATCAGGGGTAACAGTTTGGAGATGGTAGAGCTCCAAAGTTTCTGCTCCTTCCTGTATTATGGAGAAATAAGTTCAGTCTCATGGCATGCTTCTTATGGGGTGAAAATTGGTATTGCATCCATTCTCATAATACGTGACAATTATGTCACAATACAGTTGCTATTTCTGTCTGTACTGTTCCATGATGAAATTTCAAAAGCTCTTCACTAAGTAAATAGGCAGATAGGTGCGGATTCAGCAGCTTCACAAGGCTTTCAGCCTTTTCTCAAATGGACTGGCCAGCAGCAGCCTAGTCTTCATACACCTGATCCCTTTCCAGCATCATCTTGTGTCCATGTGTTTTCTCTTATCATTTCCTTTACCCACAGTTTCTGCTTTTCCTTTTTCTAAGTGGGGGATACCTGAAACACCTCACCCAGGCGGCATCCTTGTCAGATGTTGGAATCACCTCAAGTGGCTCCTTTCGATGTGGAGCAGTAGCAGCTCTACTCTGAGCCCCTCCTGGATGGCTGAGCTCCTCACCCTATCTCCAAGAGAGAAACCACCTACCCTTCAGAGAAAGCTCATTTCCAGCGCTTGTATCTGCTCCAGTCTTCTTTTGGTCATTACCCAGAGCTCATGACCTGGTACTCTGAACTGTCATTCAAAAACATAAGCGCAGGCAACAGTCAGGACCCATTCTCCCTCCCAGGATTTGGGGGGGAGCAAATCCTTTCATCCACCGAGTGAAACTTCAACATACAGGGAGTAAGCTGTATGTTGAGTACCAAAATACTCACCGCAGCCCACCATCTCTCACCAAGGGCAACTCCAGACTGGGACCAGCCCCTCTCCAGGAGACTGTGAGATGAGCCTGACCTTATACAGTTGGTACCTCTCAAGCTCACGCACTAGCTCTGGCTCTTTCCCTACCAGAGAGGTGACATTCCATGCAAACACTGCCCCCAATCTCTAAAGTTCCTCCTGTTGGTGGTGGGCCTACAGGAGGGTGGGCCCTTTCTTCCTTTAGTTTAGTTTTTTAAAATGTGCGCATGTGTCCTTAACCATTCTTTCAACAGCTATTTAACTGTAAAACAGGCTGGTGCAATAATGTACACTCTTCCAGATGTTGTCATGGTCCGCGGCCCGGCGTCCGAGGAGCTGATGCGATGCTCACGCCCACGGGCGTGGCTGTTAACTCTACACCTGCATCTCATCCCAGGCGATTATCAGGTGGACTACTTATTCCAGCCCAGCCTGCTGCTCCACGCCAGTCCGTAATCGTCTCACAGCGATAACTGCTCGGCGTGTTTTTTGAGCCACCTGCCTGTCCACCTGCCCGCCTGGAGTTTTTCGATCACCTTCAGTATCCCTCACTTTGCCTTCCCTAGAGCTCCCCGCGACCTTCACCCCTCCCTC
>JAQSNX010005208.1:0-74264 GCA_029532605.1 Oreochromis grahami | reverse complement strand
TGTTTGCAGTGTAACTGAACATTCAACGGATTACTGTGTTTCAAGACTATGGAAATAAATGTTTGCCTGTTTGTTTTTTCAACTACAAGCGGACTTTGTGGATTATGTTCAACTGCAGAAGGACACGCGTATACCAGCTAGTGCTTCCGTAATTTTTATACTTCCATTATCAGTGTTATCTTTATTGTATTCTAACCTTTTTTATGTTAATTTATTTTTGTATATAGGTTTCTATTGTATTTCTTTTTTTTTTTTGCTGGCATTTTGTAGTCCTTTAGTCATCCATGGTCTTCCTGCATAGTTGTGTTTCCTGTTGATTTCAATTACTGGGCAGTTTTTATCAAGTAATGTGTTAAATGTTCTTAAAAATCCTTCATAAGCTTTATTAACTTCTGTTTGTTCATATAAAATATTCCAATCTTGCTTTAAAAGTTCATTTCTAAGACAGTTTAATGTCTTCTCTGTTCTTATTCTTTTGTATATAATTTTATGTCCATCGTTGTTCACTTTATATTGGCAATTATAAGATGCAAAGACTGGTAAATGGTCACTTATATCATTGATTAACAGCCCACTTTTTATATTTCCTTCTATTATATTTGTAAATATATTATCTAATAGAGTTGCACAATGAGATGTTATTCTGGTCGGTCTTGTTATCAGTGGAAATAAACCCATGCTGTACATGGAATCAATAAATTCTTCTGTACTCTTATTATGATTTGGATTCAATAAGTCAATATTAAAGTCCCCACAAATAAAAATTCTTTTCTGATTTATATTTGTAAATAAGTCCTCCATATTATCCTTAAATATCTCAATCTTAGATCCTGGTGTTCTATATATACAACTGACAATTAGGTTTTTCCTTTTTCCATACTTATTTCCACTGTTAAACATTCCATCACTCCATCAATAACAGTCATCATTCTTCCCATTCTTTCGTACTTTAGGTTTTTATCAATGTAAAGTGCAACCCCACCTCCTTTCTTGTTGATCCTGTCTACATGAAGGAATTCATATCCATTTATTTTAAAGTCTTCTTCTTTCCCAGGAGTTATCCAGGTCTCCGATATGGCTATCACCTTGAATGGCTGTTCAAACTGTGTTATGTAGTCTTTGATGGATTGAAAGTTTGCATATAAGCTTCGACTATTAAAGTGAACCATTGTTATACCCTGTTCTACCTTGATTTCCTTTTTAAGTTGCTCATTTGTAAAATAATTGCATTCCTTTGTCTTATTATTAAAGAAATTACAATCAGGATCTATGTTGCTGTCATACACCAATGTCTTATTTTCAATATCTATATGAGTTGTTAGTTGAAAATTGTCAGACATCTGCGTTGGTTGTGCACTTGGACGGTCCCCTTGTATTTAGCACTGCTTTGCATTCTGATTTATCAGTTATATTTTTCTAGTTCCATCATCTCTTTGATGACTAGAACCTTAGCCTGCTCTGGTGTTCCATTTAACTTAATGAATATTTTACAGTCTGACGTCCAAGTTGACTGTATTTTCTTCTGTTTTCTTAATATTCTTGCTTGTCTTGCAATGTCTGCATTTTTCTTGATTAGGTGTTCATTTAAATAAACATTTGTACCTTTTAGCTTTCTTCCTTGCCTGAGCAGTTCTTTTTTCTGTTTTCTATTAACAAAACGAATGATAATGGCAGGTATTTGATTTTTGTTTTTCCTCAGAAGAGGATGGCATCCCTCAATATTTTTACTGTCCATTTCGATACCTTTGCTTTTGAAGAAGGCCATTACCTGCTCTTCCAAAGAGCGTAGCTCTTGCTCAGGTGGCTCCCCTCTCTCTGATGCTGCTACCCGTGCATATGTCTGATGCTTGGTTTCCAGTCCTGTCACTATCACATCATTTACTCTTGAATATTGTTCCAGATCTGACACCCGTCCTTCCAGCATGGCAATCTTCTTGTCCTTTTCCTCGCTCTGCCTTCTTAGTTCTTTAATATCATTCATTAAATTAAGTATCAGTTTTTGTTGTTTTGAAATTGTTGTTATTTCTTCTGACATAAAGTTTAGGGATTTCTTTATGTCCTCCAGTTCCTCCTCATTAACGTTGCTCCTCTTAGGCGGCATCTTATCGGCGTTAAGGCCCGCTGGTTGCGAAGCACCCTTGGGGGTTGCCGAATCCCGGCCTGTCCTGGCAATTAACCTCGCTGGCTGTTGGTGGAGCGAGGCTCGGCCTGCCAGCTAGCCTTGCTGGTTAGTGTTGGTACCCGGCGTGGCCTGGCAGCTAGCCTCGTTAGCTGTTGATGGAGCCTGGCGTGGTCTGGCAGCTAGCCTCGTTAGCTGGTGCTGGAACCTGGCGTGGCCTGGCAGCTAGCCTCGTTAGCTGTTGATGGAGCCTGGCGTGGTCTGGCAGCTAGCCTCGTTAGCTGGTGTTGGAGCCTGGTGTGGCCTGGCAGCTAGCCTCGTTAGCTGTTGGTGGAGCCTGGCGTGGTCTGGCAGCTAGCCTCGTTAGCTGGTGGTGGAACCTGGCGTGGCCTGGCAGCTAGCCTCGTTAGATGGTGGTGGAACCTGGCGTGGTCTGGCAGCTAGCCTCGTTAGCTGGTGTTGGAGCCTTTAACATAAGCTAAAGTGGCAGTTTTTTGTTTTTGACGCTGTCACTGGTACGAGATTTCGGAATGCCACCACTTACCTCAACATCCAGTTGTGAAAGCTGCATCAACCTGAGCCAAAAAGTGATCGAGCTGGAACAAAGGATATCCACGCTATACCAAATCCAGGGGGCTGAACGTGAACTTGACATGATCCTTCTTGGCAAAGCTCAAACCACCCCTACTAGCGCTAAGCTAGCTGACACAGTGCACCACCCAGCTGTTGTGTCCCAAGATCCCGCCAACAGTCAACCCAGGCTCTCAACTTGTGTCGCTGGTGTTTCTGCCACGGACGAGAACTGCTGGTTTCAACTAGGGGCCAGACCCAAGGCTCTGGTCAGCTCCTCCACTCCAACAGGCACCATGGACTGTGGTTGAGACGCGCGGTGGCTGCAGAGGGGCCAGGAAGATCCGTCTCTCGCACCCTCCGGTGTGGTAGTGCTGGAGAATAAATTCAGTGTCCTGGATCTTGTGGACTTTCCTCCTCTGGCCGCTAGCCCTCGCCATCCCGCTGTGTCGCTGAGGTCTGCGCCATCTCCACCACTACGTCCCTGGAGCCGCGGCAGGCAGCCCGACGCTGTGGTGCAAACTCGCCGCGAGAACTATGTGTTTAACGCCGGCTCCTCAGAGAAGAGGACCCACGGCGTGGCTACCTGGGAGTCACTCACGTGGTCCGGCTGGTGCATCTCCATTTGAACACCCCCGGTGCCGCGGCGCGGGCGTCTCAGATGGTCAGCAGTCCCCGGTGGCACCTCCTCTCTCCACGCTGGTCCTCGGGGATTCCATCGTCAGGAACGTGCGGATGAGGGGGGCGCTCACGCTGTCGTTCCCGGGAGCCACCGTCGTTGACATAGTGGACAGAATTCCCAACATCCTGGCGTCCCATCCACAGGCCAACCGGCTCATCATCCACATCGGCACCAATGCCATCTCCAAACAGCAATCTGAGCTGCTGAAGCTGGACTTCCTCCAACTCTTCAGCCTCCTTGGTCAGTTGCAGCTGAGTGCTTTTATCTCCGGGCCCACCCCCACCTGCGGCAGAGGGATAGGCCGTTTCAGCCGGCTGCTCAGCCTTAACACCTGGCTCTCCTCCGCCTGTGTCTCCCATGGTGTCAGTTTTATTAACAATTTTGATGCCTTCTGGGAGAGGAGGCATCTTTTTGGGGCAGACGGGCTCCACCTCAATGCCTGGGGACACCGTTTGCTGTCCGCCAATTTGGTATTTGGTGTACAGCACTCCCGCACACGGCCCTGTCATTACCCCAAACCGACATTACCTGCTGATCTGTCCGCCACTAACTGATGTCCCCCTGGTCCCAGCTCCTACATTTGTTCCACTTTTAACAGTATTACACAAAACTCTGGACTCGGACCTCTCTCTCCCACAGTCAACACAATACCCGTCATAATCACAAACAGAGAGCAACACAATTATCATAAATCCAGTAACTCCAAAAACATTAATAACCTCCGGCCTCTTCAAAAATGTCAGCATTCATTGAACTCTACTGTCAAAAACTGTCAAAAATCCACCAGTGTCAATCAGTATGGCACTTTTAAACGTCCCCTCTTTGTTGAACAAGTCTTTTATTATTAATGATTTGATTTTAGATGATAAACCTGACTGTTTATTTTTAACTGAAACATGGCTGAGCTCGGATGTACCAGTTGTTCTCACTGAGGCCTCCCCACCAAATTTTAATTTCTCCTTTTCTATTAGAAGTGGTAAGAGAGGTGGTGGGCCTGCATCTTTAACCAACAACACACTCACCACCAAACAAATTTTATTTGATCATTTTACCCCTTTTGAATTCCACACTATTGTTTTTAGCAGCCCTCCAGTTTTATCTGTCACAATTTATAGACCACCTAAAGACAGTGCTGCTTTTATCAAGGAATTCTCAGAATTTTTAACAAACATACACTCAAAATATAACACGATAATTTTAACCGGTGATTTTAATCTGCACATAGATAATCCTTCTGACCCTGCATCAAAAGAATTCTTAAACATTCTTCACTGTATGGATTTTACCCAGCACGTCACGCAGCCGACTCACAACAGAGGACACACTCTGGACCTGGTCATCACCCATGGGCTGTCCACCAGTGTGTCCTCTGTTGTTGACTTGGCTGTCTCTGACCACTACTGTGTGTTTTTTAACATCACCGGTTTTATTCAGCGGGAGACCTCGGTGCGAACTGTGAGGAGGCGCCATCTAACCTCTGAAGCGGCTGCAAATCTTACCGGGGTTTTAGACCAATGCCCCCCTGTGATTCTACCTGCACCCTGTGATTTTATTTTTAATCATTTTAACCTCAAACTGAAGAAAAGCCTTGACTCCGTTGGTCCACTCACCACCAAAAAGATTAACATAAAACGTGTATCACCCTGAAGAAACGAAGAAGTCAAAACACTCAAAAGGAATTGCAGGGCAGCAGAAAGGAGATGGAGGAAAAATAAAAATGAAATCAACCATCAAATACTTTGGGAGCAACTTAAAATGTACAATAATACACTAAGGAATTCAAGAAATTCATACTTCGCCAAAATAATCAGTAATAACAACAATAATCCCAAGGTCCTCTTTTCCACCATAGATCATTTATTTAACCCTGATTTTAACAGCTCCCAAAGAACCCCACAGACTCGCTCTGTGAGCAGTTTGCAGACCACTTCAGGGGAAAGATCAACACCATCAGATGTGATATTTTATCTTCTCGTGTTATGATTTTAAACACATCTGAGGGCTCGACTGTACCTGAGGAGACACTGGACAGCTTTGTCCTGGTTAATGCTGAGAACCTTAAGAAAGTTTTCTCCACAGTGAGACCCACCACATGTCTTTTAGATCCAATCCCCTCTTCACTTTTTAAAACACTTTATGGATTTCTTGAAGCTGAGCTTTTATACATGATGAATTGCTCTCTTCAGTTGGGTGTCTTCCCTGCTGCCTTTAAAACGGCGGTGGTGAGGCCCCTTCTGAAGAAGAGCAATTTGGATTGTAATGATTTTAATAACTACAGACCTGTATCCAACTTACCATTTTTAAGTAAAATTTTAGAAAAACTTGTTTTTACTCAGATTAGGATCTGTTTATCATTCAGAAAATCATTAGAGATATTTCAGTCTGGATTTAGGGTGAACCACAGCACAGAGACCGCTCTCCTAAAGGTTTTAAATGATCTTAGATGTAACTGGGACGCCCAAAAGCTCTCAGTCCTGGTGCTACTGGATCTAAGCGCAGCCTTTGATACAGTAGACCACGCTATTCTTTTAAACAGACTGAAACACATGGTGGGCCTCTCTGGTGCTGTACACAACTGGTTCACTTCCTATCTCTCAGACAGAACTTTTATGGTGAGTATGGATACATGCTCCTCTAAGATCCATAAAATGACATGTGGTGTGCCCCAAGGGTCGGTTTTAGGCCCTGTACTTTTTAATTTGTATATGCTCCCTCTTGGTGGTGTCATCAGGAGGCGTGGAGTGAACTGCCATAGTTACGCTGATGACACTCAGCTGTACATCTCTGTGTCTCCTGATGACACCAGACCAATGGATGCCCTTTTTAACTATATTCTAGATATAAAATCTTGGATGGCAGAAAACTTTTTACAGCTTAACCAGGACAAAACTGAAGTTTTAATCATCGGCCCTGAGGCTCAGAGAGAGAAACTCTTGTCTAAATTACAGGCATTTTCACTACGTCCTTCACTACAGGTGAAAAACCTGGGTGTTATTTTTGACACTGAGCTTGGTTTTATCCCACATATTAAACACATAACCAAAATTGGATTTTATCATCTAAAATATAGCCAGAGTCCGCCCTATTCTCTCTCAGGCCAACATGCTGATGCATGCTTTTATTACCAGTCGCATTGATTACTGTAATGCCCTGCTCTCTGGTCTCCCCAAAAAGAACATTTCATCTTTACAACTTTTACAAAACTCTGCAGCTCGTGTGCTGATGAAGACCAGAGGGCGGGCCCACATTACACCGGTTTTAGAATCGCTGCATTGGCTCCCCGTGTGTTTCAGGATCGAGTTTAAAGTTCTTTTATTGGTTTTTAAATGTCTTAATGGTCTTGGGCCTTCTTATCTTTCAGATCTGCTTTTACCATATGAACCCTCGCGGACCCTGAGGTCCTCTGGTACTGGCCTTTTGATTGTCCCTAAAGTCAGGACACATACTCACGGAGAGGCAGCTTTTCAGTGGTTCGGTCCTCGACTGTGGAACAGCCTGCTGGAGGAGCTCAGGGCCGCAGAGAACGTACATGTTGTTTTTTTTTTTTGTTTTTTTTTTTTTTAAATACCTGTCCCGTTTGGTTCTTTTGCCATCAGAATTATTGTCTAAAGGCGAAGAAAGATGCCCAACGGATTTACTTTACCAAATGGACCATCCCAGCCTTGCCGTAATGGTCCATTTGATTCACCTTTTATTGTTTATTTTATTTTCACTTGCTGAATACGGGACAGACTTAACTGGGGGAAAGAAAGGGGAGAAAGAAAGAGGGAAAGAAAAACAGCGGGGAAGAGGGACGGGGAAAAAGGGCAAAAAACCAAAAACCAACAGAATAAGCAGACAAAAAAATGCATATATCGATCACCTGGATCACCTGTTGAGAAAGAAAGAGAAAGCAAGCAGAAGAAAACGAGAGTAATAAACAACATCACAATGATCTATGGGAATATGACACGTATGAACGTACATGTTTTTAAGAACAGGCTCAAGACCCACCTTTTTAATTTAGCTTTCAACTAACGTTTATTTATTTATTCTATCCCGTTATTCTATTTATACTATTAGTTTAGGTTTTACCTAATATTTATTGATTGTATTCTTATTCATTTTTTATCTTCTTACTCTGTTTATACTTATATTTGCTTTTAACCATGTAAAGCACTTTGTGCTACATTTTTTGTATGAAAAGTGCTTTATAAATAAAGATTGATTGATTTTGGATTAGTAGCACTGCTGTGTTTGTTGCATCATATTGCTGTAATTGTTTATATGCTTTATATATTCTGAGCTAAGTTGATCTATAGTGTTACATCATATTCTATAAGGATGTTATGTGTTTGTAGACTTTCTGCCCAGTTTGACCCATTTAGCAGAAGTCAGCCTGTTTAAGGCTCTGATATCTATTCTGTATGACTTAAAGCAGTTATGACATGGTCTGATTTTCTCACCCAATAAAGGAATATTTCATATATCAGTCTGATCTTCATTCTATCAGAGTTATCACAGCTCGTACATTTTCTTTTTAGGTGCATGTAGTAAGGAGTTGGCAAAATCATCAAATAGAGACTGTGTGATGCCATCCGTATCAGGGAGAAAAGATTTTGAGAAAGATGCCGAGAATTCAGTGACAGTCCCAGAATCAATGATACGCACAAGGCGTTGAGGGCCCCCAAGGTTCAGATCAGATTTGCATAATTCAGCATCAAAAATGACTGGAAAGTGGTCGGAGATCCCAGTGTTGCTAGTGTCCCTGTGACATAAATGTCCAATCCATGAAAGAAAACCAAATCAAGGGTGTGACCTTTAGAGTGGGTTGGAGCATTTGTCCTCTGGGTGAGATTAAAAGAATCAGCTAAAGAAAGAAAGTCCTAGGCAAGCCTTTCATCTTTACAACAGATATGAATGTTAAAATCAGCAGTAAGACTGTTATAACTTAAGCAAACATCCTAAAAACTCAGCAAAATCATTAATGAAAGTCTTGTTGTATTTCGGAGGACGGTAGACAACACAAAGAGCCAGGGGGGGACCAGCAAGTTCCAATAATTGTGCTTCAAAGCTAGCATACATGGGTGGGCCGTATCCAGAATTTATTCTTAAAGACCAAAAAGTCCTCCACCCCTACCCGAACGTCTCAGTGAGCTGCAAAAAGCACAGTCCGGGGGAAGGAGCTCAAAAAAGGGAAAGCACTCACCAGGACAAATTCGGGTTTCGGTCAGGAGCAGTAAATCCAGACACATAGTAATTGAAAGTCATTCAAGAGAAAGGTCTTGTTCATCAATGACCTAACATTTAATAATGAAAACCAAGTCAAAACCGTTTATTCATTTATCCATTTTATTCTTATACATTTAGAATTTTATTTACAATATAATGTTATAATTACTAATTATTACACCTACATTTTTTAAAAAACAAAAAACCCCAAAGAAACTACATAAAAAGACTTCCCTATTACTCCGTAACTACTCCCAATAAACATAAGAAATAAAATAATGCACCTAATTTAGATTTTCTGTCAATAGGAGACTACATTTATAACAACAATGATTTTTAAAAATGCAGATTTTTACCAAACATTATAGAAAACGACAAATCAGTCAAGATTTTAAACATTAAACAACTCATTTTACTTACAGTTCAGTATAAAGCAAAACTAATAACGTTTACAGGAAGAAACTTCTTAAATGAACATCTTTGTACATAAAAAGCTCAACTCAGGAAAAACTCTTCGTTCAGTAAAAAGTAACTGATCACCACATCAGGTCTTCATAAAATGCTGCAGGCTGATGAGTCTTTGGTCCCTTGGTTCAAGATTTCTTGCATCAGTTCACTTAATTGTTTTTCATGTTCTTCCTCTAGTTCTTCCTTATCCTCCTCATTTTTTGCATTCTTCATTTGTTTCTCATGTTTTTCCACTAAATTCTTGATCTTTTTCAGGTTTTCACTCTTTTTGGTCACACGTTTCACTAAGTCATTCATTTCCTTCTCGTGTTCTTCCTTCTGAGCTGCTATTTCCTCCATGTATTTCTTTTGGGATTCATTGAACTCTTCTGCTTTCTTTCTGGCTTCTTCTTCATAATTCTTCTTTAGCTCTTCCAGAGATTTCTTGTAACCTTTCTCCAATTCTTTTAACTTTTGTTCCTCCTGTTCTCTTCGACGCTGATCCTCTTTTTGTTTGTTTTGTTCATATAATAGTTTTTCTTGATTGTAATCTTGCTGCAGTTTTTCTATTCTCTGCTTCTCGGACTGCCATCTCTCTTCATCTTCTTGCCTTTGTTTCTCACGTTCTTCTTTCAATGTCTTCTCCCAGGCCTCTTGTTTTCTTCTCATCTCTTCTCTGGTCTCTTCCAGCTTTCTGTCAACACTTTTCTTCTCCTCTTTTTCTAACTGAATTTCACTGTCCAACTTTTGAAGTTGCTTTATAAAGTTCTCTCGAAGTTTTTCTTCTTCAGCTTCTTTTTCCTTTCTCTCTTGTTCTCTGATTTCCTGTTCTTTCTTTCTCTTTTCCTGTTCCAACTTGATTTTCCCTTCCATTTCCTCGAGTTCATTGGCTTTCTTTTTTCTCTCTTTTTCCATTTTTTCTCTCTCTTCATCCAATCTTTTCTTCATGGTTTCCATTTCCTCTTTATATTTTCTTTCAATCTCTTCCTTCTCTTTCTGAATCTCTTCTTCCTTCTCCTTCAGGATCCTCTGCATCTCCTTCTTTATCGCAGTTTCAGCCTCTTGCAGCATCTCATTGGTGTAGAAGCTTCCTCCATTCTCCTTCACCATGGTGTCAATCTTTGCTATCAGCTCACTGACTTGTGTGCGGTTTTGTTTGTCAGAGTTATTGAACACATGGTATCTTCCTCCACAGTTATGGATCAGCTTCTGAAAGGAACTGTGACATTTGTTCTTGATGTAATCATCAATAGACTCTCCCTGACGCTCCAGATCGTCTCCTCTGGTTAAAAGAACGATGGTGAACTTTTCTGAATTCTTCCCAAAGAATTTCTTGATGAGTTTCAGTGTCTCCTTCTCCTCTTCTGTGAATCTGCCAACCTGTATCACCAGCAGGAAGACATGTGGTCCTGGAGCCAGGAGACTGACACATTTCACCATCTCCTCATGAACTTCATCATTGGTCAAACTTGTGTCAAACAGACCAGGAGTGTCAACTACAACAACAGGACGACCGTCCACCTCGCTCTTTGCCTTCTTACACCATGTTGTGACTGATATTTGGCTTGATTTAGCTGTAAACTCATCTCTTCCTAAAATGGTGTTTCCTGTAGAGCTCTTTCCACAGCCGGTCTTCCCAATCAGCACAATCCTGAGACAGTCTGAGTCCTGTTCTCCACCTTCACCTAAAACATGAAAACAACCAGAGTTAGCTTAAACATTGACACTTGTATACTGCTGGCTTAAAACTATTTGGATCACTGAACACAGGAAAAATATGGATGTCTACAGTACTTACCAGTGACCATGTTCATCTTCAGTTGTAAGACTTTCTCCATTTGTGCATGTAAAAATGTTGTAGCTGTATAACTGTGTGGTTTGTCTGTTGCCTCAACGATTTTGTCCACCACCTCAAACATCTCTGAAATCTTTTTGTCTTTGATGTTGAGGACCACATGTCTTTGTCTGAAGGTCTGAAGGAGCTGCTGGATATCCTCGTCTTGTCTTACAATGTTAAGAAGAGCTGAAACTGTAGGATGTGACTCGACAGGGAACAGAATCATGGTGAAGTCACTGACTCGAGAGCTGAATGTGTCCTGGATGGTCTCTAACTCTCCCTTGTCTTCATCAGTGATGGCAGCCACAGGTAGGACCAGGATGAAGGCATGGACACCCTCAGGATCACAGAGGGAGATACACTTGAATGATTCCTCCATCACTGCCTCCTGAGGTTTTCCATACAAGGCAGGCAGCTCCACCAGGGAAACCCAACGTCCACACACCTCTCCCTGATGTTTAACACACTCTGATGAGTTGGAGACTGGATGAAGCTCAGTCTGACCTAAAATGGCCTTGGCTGCTGACGTCTTCTCTGCTCCTCTCCTCCCACACAGAACCAGGTTCAGACTGGACTTCAGATTGGGTTTAGCCTCTTCTTTTAACGTTAGATACTCTCCCCAGTTTTCACTCACTATGTTATTTATTTTTAGCATCAACTCTGAGTAAATTTTAGAAGAATCTTTTTTGTCAAAATTAACTAAATGCTGCCTTTGATTGCAGTCTTCAATTAGTTTTTCTACTGAGTTGCTCCATTTCTCATTATGTGTTATAATGACCATTGAGTGCTTAAAGACATCTTGACCAAATACACGCAGGACCAAATTCAGATTTTTTCTGTTCTTCTCACTGAAATCAGAAGGTTTCACTAACAGCAGCAGAACGTTTGGTCCAGGAGGACAGAGACTCACACAGCTCTTCATCTCTTCTAACAATGTTTTCACAGAAAGACTGAAGATGTCGGGGGTTTTGACTACGGTGAGAGGTTTCCCGTTCCACTCTCCAGAGGCAGCACGACATTGCTTTCCTCCAAGAACTTTGGGAATATTAAACTCTTTTTTTTGAATGATGAGCTTTTCCAGGGATGATTTTTTGTCCTCACTTTTCCCAAACAGCATTATCCTGAGTTCATGTGCTGTAAAATAAAAGATAAAACTTAAATCTATCTCAAAATTATGAAACACACATTTTCCTCACCATAGTTTTTTTTACTACATCCCATTAAATAGCTTGGACTTGTTGATCAGCTCTTTATTTAAACACTAATTTTCATATTTCTTTCTCTTTCCTAAGTAGGAGAGCGTGCTCTCCTTCTGCCTCGGTGTTTGGCATGTAGGGGCTTCTACTGAGAACGTGAAGTCTGCGGAGTGTGTAAATACCACGGCCAACCCTGGAGGCCATCGCCAGATCTTCCCTTTCAGAAAAACCAGGTCCATCACAGGTGACCCCTTGTACCCCTATCACCACCTATTTGACCCGCTGCTCTCTGGTTGACGCCTCAGGTCAATCAGGTCCCACACCTCCAGACTCACTAACAGCTTCTTCCCCTGGGCCATTGGGACTTTTAACAAACACTATCCCCCCACACCCCAACCCTGCCCACCTCACTGATCTGAGTCATGGTCTGAGTAACCCTCACCATTCAGGCCAGTCACACACATCATGCCCTTCGCTCTCCATTGTGTGCCTTTCTCTTCTTTTGTATATATTCTTCTAGTTTGTGTATATTCTTCTAAACTGCAGATATCTCTTCTGTTGCTATATATTCTTGATTTGTTCCTTATTTTATTTTTTTACTTTTCCACAGTTGGCGTGGAGTTTCCATAAATTTGTTGTACATGTAAAATGACAATTCTATTTTAAAACACTTAGTTAGCAACAGATGTATTGGGAGGAAGAGATGCAACTTCTACTCACAATGTGCAACCAGTACCATCTTTGAATATTATCCTAGGTTCTAGGTGAAGGTTAAGGCGAGAAAAATGATCTCTCCAGTGTGTCAAGGATCTACCCTGGGGCCTCCTACCAGTGGGAGATGCCCAGAACACCTTACGAGGAGACGCCCACAATGAAGCATCCTAGTCAGAAGCCCAAAGCACCTCAACTGTTTTTTTTTTTTTTTTTTTTTTCGATGTGTAGGAATAGTGGCTGTACTCTGAGCCCCTCCTGGATGGCCGAATTCCTCACGCTTTGTTAAGGGAAAGGCCAGCCATCATTTGAGAAAGCGTCTATCTGCAGTCTCATTCTTTTGGTCACTATCCAAAGCTCTTGACCATGGTTGAGGGTACGGATGTAGATCAACCAATAAACTGAGAGCTTCGCTCTTATGATCAGATCTCTCTTTTCCAGGACAGACTGGTACAGTATCCGCACCACCAATCCATCTGCCGCTCCACTCACTCATGAACAATTTATAGGTGCTTTATATTGCAAGGTAGACCCTACAATAATACATACAGAGAAAAACTGAAAAATCATTTGACCCCCTATCAGCAAGTGCTTTGGCAATAGTGAGAAGGAAAAAAATCCCTTTTAACAGGAAGAAACCCCCAGCAGAATCAAACTCTGGGAGGGGCGGGGCCATCTGCTGTGACCGCTTGGGGTGAGACAAGGGAAACGGACAAAAGACTTGCTGTGATGATGAAATGCGAAATGAAATGATGAAATCCTGAAATGAGGTGTATAATCACATAGTGAGTGAAGAAGAAATACAGTGTAACCCCCCTGTAGTTGGAACACGCCCCTCTGTCCTCATTCTTGAAGATAGGAACCCCCATCCTGGTCTGCCAATCTAGAGGTACCATCCCTGATGTCCAAGCAACATTGTAGAGCTGTATCAACCAAGATAGCCCTACAACATCCAGAGCCTTCAGGAACTCAGAGCGAGCCTCATCCACCCCAGGGGCCCTGCCACCAACGAGTTGGTTAACTCAGTGAACTCACCCCCAGTGATGGACAAGTAGTCGTCATCGTGCCTCATCTCCAGACTCTGCTTCCTCTTCAGAAGACATGTCAGTGGGATTAAGAAGGTCCTCGAAGTATTCCTTTCTTGACAATATCCTAGTGAAACTCTGCTGTGTATAGTGTGCTGCCCACACTATACACAGTGTAGGTAGAGCACCACTTTTCCCTCCTGAGATGCCTGACATTTTCCCAGAATCTTTTTGAGGCAGTCCAAAAGTCTTTTTCCATTGCCTCTTCAAACTCCTCCCCCCACAAGTTGTTGCTTCAGCCACAGCCTGAGCCGCAATCTGCTTCGCCTGTCAGTACCTATCGGCTGTCTCCGAAGTCCCACAGGCTAACCAAGCATGATAAGAGTCCTTCTTCAGTGCAGCAGCTTCAGTAACAGAGGTTGCTGAACATGGTCCATTAAGATTCAATGTCCCCAGTCTCTCTCAGAAAGCTGTCTAAACTCTGCCAGAGGTAGGAGTTGAAGATCTTGCATCTTCACTATATGTTTAGGTGACCTAGGTCTGTTCAGCATCCTCCCCCACCACTTGATCCAACTCACCAGGTGGTGAGCAGTTGACAGCTCAGCACCTCTCGTCATTTAAGTGTCCAGAACATATGTTCCCAAATCTGATGATACAATAACAAAATTGATCATCGACCTTTGGCCTAGGGTGTCACATGCACTTATGGGGATGCCTATGTTCAAATGTGATGTTTTTTATGAACAAACTGTGGATTGCACAGAAGTCCAGTAAAAGAACGCCGCTTGGGTTGAGATCTTGCAGGCCATTCCTCCCAGTCACGCCCAGCCAGGTCTCACTGTCTTTGCTCACATGTGCGTTGAAATCTCCCAGTAAGACAACAGGGTCCCTAGGTGGAGCACGCCCAAGCACTCACCCAGAGGCTGCAGGAAGGCCGGGTACTCTGAACTGTCATATGGCAAGTGCAAGAAACAGTCAGGACCCATTCCCCTACCATAAGGCACAGAGAACAAACCCTCTTGTCCACCAAGATAAACTCCATCGTGCAGACACCAAGCCGAGGGGATACTAGTGTAACTAGAGTGGTGGACCTACAAGAGGGTGAGCCCATGTCCCTTTTTCAGGCTGTGTCCCAGCCGGCCTCATGGACTAAGGCCCAGCTACCAGGCACTTGCCCCCAGGCACCGACCCCTAGCAGGGTGAAATGTTGCCTAGATCACAAAAAGTTGATTCTGTTCATCTGGAAGTAGAGCTTTCAGTGGGAGAAATGTTTTGTCACTCATACAAGTGGTTTCTTCAGTCTCGGCTGGCTGCAGGTTTGGGATTTACTTACCTCATTGATTGAACATGCATCAAGAAAGGTTCCCCAGATTTTTCATTAATAGGAGTTTTGAATCGCCTAGTCCCTCACCCAGAACCAATTTGTCATCAGAGATCCTGCCAGGGGGCCAAAAACACCCAACAACATTGCCCCTGGGATCCCTGGGACGCACAAACCCCTCCACCATTATAAGGCAATAATTCGCAGAAGATAGAGATATAGGAATATGGGGACTGAAGCCCTTTCCTTGGAGCCAGGTATTGAGGAGTGTCTCATAAACCAGCATCTTATGGACAGGCTTTTGCCATTGCTAGATCGTTGCATCAGCCAGGGTATGTGCCAGTCCTCAGGCGTGCCATGTTTTGTGTCAGATTTTGCTTTGAATTCATCTCTGTTTCTGTGCAAACCACTTTACATTGTTAGAATCTGGTGAGCTTTGTGACAGTGTCCATGTGCTCTCAGACTAACTACACTACCCTTGCCATGTCTCCTTGATCTCACAGCATCACAGTCAGTGTTAATTCTAAATTCATTACTATCTGCAAATAAACATGTTAAATCTTTCCCCAGTGTATTGCAAGTGAGTCCATCATTCTGCTGGGTTATGACAGACTTCTCTTCTGTGGACTCACCTCCTGCAATAAGTAATGTAGTGGCAATTTTCAGCTATTAACAATTCCACTTAAAATGGGAATATGACATTTAGAACTTTTATTCTCCTCAGGTTTTAAATAATCATTTTAGCTTTTATGTCTGAATGGGACATTTAAGTGTTTCTTTCTTTTTGGGGGTTAGGGGTTGACAGATCACAGGCCGGCATTTCACTGTCCCTAGCATACTCCTGTCACACCAACCCTTTGCATCTTGTCCTTCTATGTAGCTTATTGGCGTCTTCCTTTTTTTCCTGCCTGGCAGTTCCATCCTCAACATCCTTTATACCCCTTCTGTTCACATGTCCAGATCATCTCAACCTCTTTCATTTTCTCTCCAAGCTGTTCAACCTGAGCTGAGGATTAATAAAATGTTTTATCTTTAAAAGATGTGTCTGTTTGGAAGCCAACCTAGACCCCTTGGATTGCAGGGTGTTTAACAGACAGACATTTATTGAAAGGCCTGAACTTAATAATTAAATCATCACATTCTGCTATAAAACAAATATTTTTACTGTACTCACCACCCCTTATAGGATTCAAATGTTCTGCCTCATAATGACTGGGTGAAACAGGTGGTTCCTCACTGGAAACTTCCTCCCCCATGCTCTTCTTCACCACTGTATCTATGGCTGCTAACAGCTGCTCTTGTTCCAGGTTCTTCTGCCACAACAATTTTTCTCTACATTTCTTGATAATCTCTCCTAACTGTGGATGCTGCAGATACTTTTCAATGGAACTTGAACTCTTGTCTTTGGGCATTATCAGAACCAGTGAACGATCAAATGATGGATCACCGAAGAGTTCAAGGACCATTTGTAGCCTCTGTCTGTGATCCTCGGTGAAGTCTGCAGGCTGGAGGACCAGCAGAAACACATGAGGCCCAGGAGCAGAGAGTCTCACACAGTTCTCAACTTGTTTCGTCAGATCTTCTGGGGAGATTTTAGGTGACAGCAGATCTGGAGTGTTGATGAGATCGATTTCTTTCCCCTTCAGCTCTCTTTTGACTCGCAGACAGAGGTCTGCTTTATCCTCAGAGGTGAACACAGTCGCTCCCAGTATGCAGTTCCCCACAGAGCTCCTCTTAGACCAGCTGTTCCCCAGCAGAACGACCCTCAGATCCGACACTGGGGAAAAGACTTTGAGTACTGAGTTAACTTTCATTTTTCATTTAATATTTAGTAATTATTAGTCAATAATAGTTCGACTTGTTGCACCACATCCTTTGTACAAGAAATCAAACGATTCAGTTTATTCAAAACAGAAAATGTAAATTTAGATATAAACACATTTAACCTCTTATTTTGATTTCATTTGTTAAAGATTGTGATGTTACTACTGGGTTGATATTTTGAAATTATAAAGTTCGTGGCATAATATTTTGTACCACACATTTATTGGTTTATCTTATTTTATTCATTATGTGTTGTTAATTGCTCTTACAGTCCTCACACTCGGTGCTGATGTGTTCTGGCTTATCTTCATCTGAAACAATAGAAAAACACAAATCAGCATTCTAACACTTTACCAGCCACCATTTTTGCTTTCTGAAATGAAAAGTCACATTCACTTGATGTAATGAACAGATTTCATATCAATGTAATTAAACAGATTATGTTCCTAAGCCTGTGTAAATAGACAAGAAGCTGCCGGATATGCAGGAAAGTTGGGATAAACATTTTTAACTATTTCAAAACATATTTACAGTTAATAAAATATAGTTATTCCTAGACCGCACTACCCAAGTGAAAAACAGCTTAAAATAGGATTTAGAGAATCTGACAGTGCTCACATAACACCCATGACACTTGCCTCCATTTGCATGAGTATATGTACTGTGTGAATGTGTGTGTGTGCGCACTGCTAACATGCTACAGTATATCTTGTATCTCAGGTTTCTCAGGACATTCCACAATTCACAATTCATCAGGGACGATATAGAAATGACAACTTGGCCTTCTTAGACTGTGAGATTTCCATCAGTAATGGGGGACATCTAAAAGCTGAAGTGTACCGTAAACCTACGTATACGGATCAGTATTTAAGGTTTGACTCTCATCATCCACTGGAGCTCAAACTGGGTGTCATCAGGACGCTACAACACAGAGCGAACACCATCTCCACTGACACAGCGGCCAGGGAGGCAGAAGAACATCACATCAAGAAGGCCCTGAGTAAATGTGGTTATCCCAGCTGGACTTTTGTCAAAGCTGGGAAGGTGTCTAAAGAAAGCTCCTTGCTTTGAGGGTCAATAGCCTCGTCCAGTGGTATGTCTGGATTGAAATATTGACAGTGATGTAGAGCACTTAAGGGTCCTTTTTGCTGCATGCTTCCACATCACACATCATAATGGTTATAAGGATATTCTCTGGGGCAAGGAAGTACAAACGGGAGCAGATAGGAGGTCGACAGGAGTGAGCAGACGTGGACAAAGAGGAGGTGTTGATGATGTCATCAAGCTGCGCCTGTTTTGGTCGAAAGCATGGCAGTGGCTACAAGCATTATCATCTGCAAATTATGCCAGGCAACAGTAATAGCAAAGAGACGAAGCACTTTTGAAATATGGGAAAAGCCAAGAACGGCGCTTCCTCCACTTCAGTACCATTGATTCATTAATGTTGAATTCTCCCGCAGCCGCTCTATTCCCATGTTGTTGCAGTATATTAATGACTAACCTGGTATTGTGGATGGATTATCTCAGTTGTTCTCCTGACTGAAGTTTGGTCCGTTTACAGCATCCTGCCATGCGATTGCATTTGTCCCTAACCATCAGGAACCCTCACGTTAACTTTTATCGAGTGGAAAAAAAGTTAGCGTTCATCCTCCAGCTTCACTGTGTTTATGTTATACTAACATAGCTGTGTAGCTAGCGATCACATAGCACATCATTATATAGCAGCTAGCCCAACTTCAGTAACCCTACAAACGTCACTGCTGTTTAGTTTTCTGTCTTCATTTATGTTGGAAGTGATAGCAGAGCTGTACGTTTGAATTTTGCCAGAAAACTCTCAGTCAGAACATGCTGTATCATGTTTAGGTGGAAACTAGCGAGCTAACTTCTAACTCAAATGTAATAAATTCTGTTTTTGTGCTTTAAATTATACAGTGATATGGATTTTAGGTCATATCACCCAGCCCTAATCTGCACTTTTCTAATTATTCTAAATATTCTTAACTATTTAAACATCTTTAAGTATCCTGCTCTGTTTGCACACTACAACCTGGATTTGCCATTTATCTGTACTCTAATTTTTAACTAGAAAAATTTGCATTTCCTGCGAAAATGCAGTGTGGATGCTTTAAAGCTGAAGCTGTCTGCTGAAACTAGCAGAAAAAGCTGAACAGTTGCAAAAATGTAAAAACTTTGCAGATGCGAAGGAACTTTGCTAAAATGTAGTATCTTAGAACTGCAATATCTTAGAAGAAATAGAATACATGGCAGAAATACAATAGCATAGCAGAACTTAGCAGAAATATTGTAACTTATCAGAAACACGATAACTTCTCAAAAATACAAGAATTTAGGAGAAATAGTATAAGATAACAGAAAGTATATATTTAGCCAAACATTCTTAAACATTACAGAAATACTATGATTTAGAAAAACAGTACAACATAGCAGAAATGCTGTGATTTACCAGAGACACTGTAATATACTATGAATATTGTAATTTTAAATAAATACTATGTTTTAGCAAAAATACTCCAGTTTAGCATAAATTTTATAACATAGCAGAAATACTACTCTATAGCAGAAATGGTCAAAGGAGTTTGCAAAGAAAAGCGTCTGGACTTCTTTGAGTTGCTTGAAGACGTTTCACCTCTCATCCGAGAAGCTTCTTCAGTTCTAAGGTCAAATGGCCGAGAGTCCCAGATTTAAACCCAGTGGGAGTATCCCCCCAAAGAGGGACAAAGGACCCCCTGGTGATCCTCTAATCACATGCGACAAGGTGTGAAAGCGGGTGTGGTACCTAATCAGCCAGGGTTTCGGGTGAGCTCATTGTGAAACCTGGCCCCACCCTATCATGTGATTTCCTGAGGTCAGATGGCCCAGGATGTGAGTGGGCGTTAAGGCGTCTGGGGAGGGAACTCAAAACTGGATTATAGATGGCAGACAGTTGGTGTCGTAAACCACCGCCTCTGTTCAAAGATGGTCGCTCACAGTGGACATAGATGGCCTCTTTCACTCCTCTTTCCAACCATCTGTCCTCTCTGTCCAATATGTGAACATTGGCATCCTCGAAAGAGTGACCTTTATCCTTAAGATGCAGGTGGACTGCTGAGTCTTGTCCTGTGGAGGTGGCTCTTCTATGTTGTGCCATGCGCTTGTGAAGTGGCTGTTTGGTCTCTCCAATGTAGAGGTCCGGGCATTCCTCACTGCACTGTACAGCATACACCACGTTGTTCAGTCTGTGTTTTGGAGTTTAGTCTTTCGGGTGAACCAGTTTGTGTCTGAGTGTGTTGCTGGGTCTGAAGTACACTGGGATGTCGTGCTTGGAGAAAACTCTCCTGAGTTTCTCTGATACACCGGCTACATAGGGGATAGTAGAAGCCTTCGTTGTATTTGAAGTATGTTGTGGTAAGGCAGAGGTCTAACAGTGTGCAGATCTGATCGGGTGTGAAGTTGGTCCTGTCTTCCAAGGAGCTGTCTTCTTGTAATCGTTTTCTGACAGTCTCCACTGCCTCCGTGGTGGGTATGCAAGTGAAGAGAGACTACGTCAAAGGACACCATGGTTTCATCTGGATCCAGGGTAAGTTTCTGGACCTTGTCGGTGAAGTCGGTGGAGTTCTTGATGTGGTGTGGGGTGTTCCCCACGAGAGGTGCCAGGATGGTAGCAAGGTGTTTCGCAATGTTATAAGTGGCTGAGTTTATGCTACTGACTATGGGTCTGAGTGGGACCCCTTCCTTGTGGATCTTAGGAAGTCCATAAATGCAGGGTATGGCATCCCCTGGATAAAGCCGGTGATATTTGAGGCGGTCAATGATTTTGTCCTTTTCAAGGTCTTGAAGGCAAGCTATAACTTTCTTTTTGTAGCTGCTTGTGGGGTCTCGTTTTAAAGCTTCGTAGGTGTTGTTGTCACTGAGGAGAGTAGTGATCTTCGTGTGGTAATCTGTTGTGTTTAGGACCACGGTGCACCTTCCCTTCACACCCGATCAGATCTGCACACTGTTAGACCTCTGCCTTACCACAACATACTTCAAATACAACAAAGGTTTCTACAGACAAAAACATGGCTGTGCCATGGGCTCCCCTGTGTCACCTATTGTAGCCAACCTTTACATGGAGGAAGTGGAAAGAAAGGCTCTTGGCTCTTTTAAAGGGAGAGTACCCAGCCACTGGTACAGATATGTAGATGACACCTGGGTCAAAATCAAGACACAAGAAGTGGAATCCTTCACTGCGCACATTAACGCCGTGGACAAAAACATCAAGTTCACCAGGGAAGACACTAAGGATAACTGTTTGCCTTTCCTGGACTGCGCTGTGCACATTGAAGAGAATGGCAACCTCAACATTGAAGTTTACCGGAAGCCCACACACATGGACCAGTACCTCCTCTTTGACTCCCATCACCCTCTGGAACACAAACTTGGAGTAATTAGGACCCTACACCACCGGGCAGAACTTGTTCCCTCTAAGCCTGAAGGGAAAAAGAAGGAACACACACACATGTAAAGGAAGCACTGAAAACATGTGGTTATCCTAACTGGGCGTTCATAAAGTCAGCAAAGAGGCACAGAAAAAGAAGATCAGACACCAGCGAGGGGAGGATAAGAAAGACAGACGCAACAACATTGTCATCCCCTATGTAGCCGGTGTATCAGAGAAACTCAGGAGAGTTTTCTCCAAGCACGACATCCCAGTGTACTTCAGACCCAGCAACACACTCAGACACAAACTGGTTCACCCGAAAGACAAAACTCCAAAACACAGACTGAACAACGTGGTGTATGCTGTACAGTGCAGTGAGGAATGCCCGGACCTCTACATTGGAGAGACCAAACAGCCACTTCACAAGCGCATGGCACAACATAGAAGAGCCACCTCCACAGGACAAGACTCAGCAGTCCACCTGCATCTTAAGGATAAAGGTCACTCTTTCGAGGATGCCAATGTTCACATATTGGACAGAGAGGACAGATGGTTGGAAAGAGGAGTGAAAGAGGCCATCTATGTCCACTGTGAGCGACCATCTTTGAACAGAGGCGGTGGTTTACGACACCAACTGTCTGCCATCTATAATCCAGTTTTGAGTTCCCTCCCCAGACGCCTTAACGCCCACTCACATCCTGGGCCATCTGACCTCAGGAAATCACATGATAGGGTGGGGCCAGGTTTCACAATGAGCTCACCCGAAACCCTGGCTGATTAGGTACCACACCCGCTTTCACACCTTGTCGCATGTGATTAGAGGATCACCAGGGGTCCTTTGTCCCTCTTTGGGGGGATACTCCCACTGGGTTTAGATCTGGGACTCTCGGCCATTTGACCTTAGAACTGAAGAAGCTTCTCGGATGAGAGGTGAAACGTCTTCAAGCAACTCAAAGAAGTCCAGACGCTTTTCTTTGCAAACTCCTTTGACTACGATGACCTGGATGACTGAGAACCTTCACAGACATATAGCAGAAATGCTACATTTAGAAATAAAAATATAATATACTAGAAATACTATGATTTAGCAGAAATCCTACAATATAGCTTAATAACAATGATTTAGAACAGATACTATGATTGAGCAGAATAGTAACAACTTAAGTGAAAATATTGGAAAGGTAAAATGACAAGCTGAATAAAAAGTAACATGATTAAGTTCACTCAAAACTAATTTTTGTTCACCTGTGAAAAACTAAAATAAAAATACATTTAGAAATACAAATAAGAACAGCCAACAGATACACACAAAATCAAATATGGATACACAAATGTACAGAGACACACACACACACACACACACACACACAGGGTCTATGCCAGTCAACCAGTCTGAATATATTATATTTTTATCCAACAATGAGATGCTGCCCTAAAAAGGGCTTTGTGTGTGTCTCTCTCTCTCTGTCACCCCCCCCCCCCACACACACACACACACCCATAGCATCAGCAAGTGAACAGGGGCTGTTAACAGCATGTTTCTAGGTCAGTCAAACAGCTGTGAGATTCTCAATTTGAATCCACCAATCAGAGGGGCTGTGTGCTTTTTCCTGCCAAAACTGGTGCACCAAGTGCAGGCTTTTACAGCACAGAGAGAGACAGGATTTTTGCAGTCTATTTCTCATAGTCAGGACTCCCCTCAAAAAAAAAACAGCCATAAATTCCTAACCGTAGGGGCTACAACGGTCATTCATAGAACGTTGTGTTCAGAAGACATGGGAGAATCTTGAAATGTTGACCATTTAAAATAAAAATATGAAATATCATAGATATATGACATAGATGATTGGTTGTCTTAGAAGCCATGATTGCCCCAATATGCAAATTTGAATGTGCAAGGCCTAAGATATGATTGGCTGGCTGGGAAGCCATGAAGGCAACAATATGCAAATTTGAATGTGCAAGCCCTCGGATATGATTGGTTGTCTCAGAAGCCATATAAAAAGCAGTAAAACTGTACTATGATTCGGTAGAAAAACTATAATTAATCAAAAATACTATTTGGCAGAAATACTATGTTGTAGCAGAAACACTATATTTAGCACAAATCTGATGAAATAGAAGAAATAGTATGATTTAGCAGAAATGCTGTATTTAGCACAAATACTGGAAAGCAGCAGAAATGCTATGACTTAGCACAATAGTAATAATCTAAATAGAAAAATTGGAAAAGCAAAACGGACAGCTGAAAAAAATCCTGAACATGCTAAGGGTCCCTCAAATGTAATTGTTAAATGAGAAAAAAAAAAAAACCAGCAAAAAAAAAAAAAGTATAACAGTCAAACAACCACAAATATGTACACATATGGTAACACACATGCACAGACAGACACACAGGATCAAATTCAGTCAACCAGTCTAACTATATTGAATTTAAATCACACACACACACAAGATCCTATTCAGTCAACCAGTCTAAATATATTGAATTTAAATCTTACAATGAGATCATCCCATAAAAAGGCTTTCCCTCTTTCTCTCTCTCTCACACACACACACACACACACACACACACACACACACACACACAGGGAGAGAGAAGTAAGTTTCTAGCTCAGTCAAGCAGCCTGGGAGCTGCTGAATTTGAATCCACCAATCAGAGAGCCTGTGCACTTTTTCCCGCCAAAACAGGTGCACGCAGCACAGAGAGACACAGGATTTTTGCAGTCTATTTCTCATAATGACGACTCCCCTCAAACAAATGACCATAATTTCCTAACCGTAGGGGCTAGAACGGTCATTCTTACACCGTTTTGTTCAGAAGAGATGGGGGAATCTTCAGGTGTTAACAGTTTCACATTAAAATATGAATTATTAAAGATATTTGACTTGTAATGTACCATAACTGAGTAGAGGCGAAGCAAAAACTGCCCTGCCCTGACAACGCTTTCTAACTCTAAATATATTTGGAGTATCGATATAATTCTTTCACCGTAAGAGACAGCAGGCTTTGGTGAACAATCATGGAAATTTTCAGGTCTCTGTGGAAATCCAAAAAAAAGATGACAAGAGAAAAAAAGTTGTTCATTTCCAGAGTTTGAAATCTGAAGAAATCTGAGCGAAGGACGAATTTCCTACCCTCAAACAAGTCTAACTCATTTCAGAACGGTAATAGGTGAGAAAGAAATTCTTGACTTGTGAGCGTCAGGAGTGTCTGAAGATATACTGGGACAAGCCTTATGTCTTAACTTTGCTTCGTTAAGGAGATATGACGATTCGAATATGCCTCTCATTACAGAAATCAAGCGATGATTTTGAACAAGCTCTCCATTGACTTTCTGTGGAGAGCTTTGCGACTTTGTGTTGGTCTGAGGAGATTTGCCAACATTCTATAAATCTCACAACAATGATGGTGACATTTTCTGAAAGCCAGCAAAAATACCTACGTTTTGATGTATAATTTGTGGAAGTTGAGTGAAAATTGAGCAAGTAGCAAGAAGTTGTTCGGACATGAAGAGAAGACTGCGAAACCTACAGTGGCACACTGGAAGCCAAGTGCATAGCAACCATAACAACGCATGTATTTTGTGAAAAATCACAATTCTGCAACTGAAAACTTTAAGAGGGATAACATGAAAATGGTAACAGATATGAAAAAGCTGAATCATTAATGAATAGCCCAATAATTTGTGAACATTTTAAAGTTTGAATGGTTGTTCTACGTGAAAGTAGGAAAAAGTAGTTAAGTTTCAAAAACAAGCAAGTTTTAGCAGAATTGCGGAAGTTTCCCATTCATTTCAATGGGACAAATTAAAGGAAAAAAGCTTAATATTTTAAAAAGTATAATAGTAAAAAATACCAAAAGTCATAGCAGGAATTAGCAGAAATAGCAGAATAGTTTAAAATTTGAACGGTGAAAATCGGCTGAAAATTGTGGAAGTAGTTAAGTGCCAAAAAACGTACAAAAAGTGGCAACTAGAATAATAATAAAGAAGAAAGAGGAAACAGGAAAACAATAGTGTGGATGCATAAAGCATCCACACAATAACTGTACAGTCCTCTGCTTTGGTAACTATTGTCCATCATGTAAGTATGTAAAAAATGTGTTTCTGTTCTGTTTGTATATGTGTGTTTTTGCTGCTGATACAACCAAATTTCCCCCCATTCTATTCTTCTATGTATTCATCTTTAGGCATGAAAAAAGATTTTTGAACTTCATTTTTAAACATGTACTTTTCAAAGAGTTTTTTACATGTCCACTTAGGTGGACAACACACGTTTTGATGTATGACAAACAATGTATGACAAACAAATACATAATATAAACTGTGTGTTATGTCTGTGAAGGTTCTCAGTCATCCAGGTGTTTTATGTTTATGTGCAAGTATATCGTCAAAACTGATGCAAATACAAGAAAACGGCCTTTTGAATAGCTGTCCACTTAGAGACCACTCCATTATGCGTGAAAGGGTTGAAAATGACAAATTGGTGACCCAGCGTGAATTTATTTATTTTATTTTTTTTTTAGAAGAAAGGAGAAAAGACAATTGAAAAGGCTCGTGACGGAGTTGCTGTCAAACGCCAGAGCTGGAGACAACTGAGTCAGACTCACAAAAGGCCTTCAAAATAAAGGTAAGCAGAGTCTATTGCTTATACTGAAATCTGCAAAGAATGGACATAAACTAAATTTAAATGTGAGCAGTCAAAGTTCTCTCAGTCAAATTGTGTTTATATGATAAGATACATGTTAAATGCATAATGTTGTAATTACAAGTTGGAAAAAGGTTATAAATTAAAATTAAATTAAATTATTAATTTAATAATTAATTTACTTAATTATTACGGTGTATCCATATAAATGGCCCACCCTGTATATTAAGTGCATGTAAAGTGTGTGAACACAAAGAACATGCATTAAATAGACAGATTTTCTTTCTGTTCTTGAAGTTCCAATTTTTGCTGAATGTGATGTTTTGTTTGATTAAAAGACAAGAAAATTTCATTCAGTTCTGACCTGAACATACGATTTGTTTGTTTGTTAGAAAAAAAATAATCAAATGCAAAATGAAAATGTTCATCAACTTTTTTTCTCTTTACAACACAGAGATATTAGTATCCTGTTCCATATGTTCTCTTCCAACAACAGAACCAGTATTGCATTGCCTCAACATGACAATAACGAGTCTGATCTCACCATGCTACAGTATGATTAGACAATGTGTCATGCAGACCACTGAAGTCTGGTTGAACTCACCAGGTGCTGCTGCCGCCATAATATCACTCTGTTAAAAATACCAAAGACTGGAGACAAAAAAAAAAAAAAGATATTAGGTTTTTCTGTGACGAACTTGCTTATAAAGACAGATTCTCCTAACATGTGGAAGCATGCAGTACAGTTTTGGACAAGCAGTGAATACTCAATACTTACTTTTTACTGTGTCCTCAGATTTATGCTGAAAAAGATCTTTGCAACTCGGATGACTATTTTGGAGTTGGAGGATGCTGTAGTGCAGAAATAATTCAGATAGTATCAGCATTTTGGCTTTTGTTCATAATTCATTCATTAACAAATCTTTTGTGCAGAATAACTTCAATTATTGAAATATTGAATTTGTCGTGGACACTGTTGGAATATATTAATGTTTTGTGGATACAGGAGTATATGAACAGAATTGTGGCAGAAATGAAAGACCTAGATCTTACCTGTAGTACGTTTTTAACCTGACCTCTCAAAGAGAGATGAAGCAAACCTGAAATGATAACCAACTGGGGTGAAGGGCAGAGAGACCCAGACAGACGCAGGGAAACCACTCAGGATGACAGAGGGGAATAACACAGACGAACCAGCAACAGGCAGGAGAACACACAGGGCTTAAATACACACAGCAGTAATCAAGGGATGGGAGACGGGAGAGGTGGGAGGGGAACACACCTGGGAGAAATCACAGCTGACGAGACAGGGGAAATGTAAAGTGAACACACTCACATGAGACAAGGACCTTCAGAATAAAACAGGAAACTAACGACTGAACTTGACAGACAGACAGACTCACAAGCAGCCACAGTGACACCGTGGACAGACAGGGGGAACACAGGCAGGCATAAAATAAAACCCAAACACATAGCAAACCTAAACAAAAGACATAATAAACAAGAACACAGAATAATATAAAGAAACCCAAAACACTGAGTCGTCAGACTCAGGACCATGGCATCTTGCATGGATTAAAGTTAACGAAGACTAAAAACCAGATAATGTTAAATGTAAATTATACAAAAAAGTGTCAGAGTGTCATCCCAGTGCGAGGCTGGTGTAAGTCAGACATGAACAGCATACTGACTGATGTGTACAAGTTTAAGCAGGTTATAGTTCGAGTGATTCCTTTGCAGCAGCAGATGATTGTGTCTGTTACCTGTTTGCTTTGCTCTGAGTTCGCAGCTGAACACCTCTGCACGCTCGGACAGACGGCACTGCTTCTTCCTTTGTCTGTTTGTGTCTGGTGGGTGAGAGAGTGGGACAATTTGTAGGTGGGCTGTAAGCTGCCTGCCCAATCAGAACTTAGAAATTGTGCATATGTTTTCTGTGCTTCCACTACCTGAACGAACAAAACATAACAACTTCTGGTGGGTTTGATGTTCTGTGTGGGTGGTGTTAGCCTGCCCCTGCACATGACTACAGCAAGAAAGCAATAATCAGGAAGCTTTCTGAAAGAAAGATGAAGCTTTAAATGATAATGATTTTCTTTATTGTGAGAAAGCAGAAAAATAGGTCTGTAACTGGATCACAGATGATTATCTCCCCTTTTATATATACTGCATCTAATTACCCTCTTCAGAGTTTTGTTAATTCAATTCAATTTTATTTATACAGTGCCAAATCACAACAACAGTCACCTCAAAGTGCTTTGTATTGTAAGGTAGACCCTACAATTGTAACTGTAAGTTAGAACCTATACTTAATTGTATAGTTTGTACTGTATTTATTACAAAGTATTGTTCGTTTTAAAGCCTAATGTGTTTTGCTAGGATCATCATATTTAAAATGTAAGGAGCCAGATAACCTGAAGGAGGTGGGCAGGGAGAGGAAGGTCTGGGCTCCTTGTCCCGGCCCCCGGATAAGAATAAGGACCCAAACAATGCAGCGAAAACACTAAACTAACTAAAGGTCACAGTTTCTGAAGTTAAAAACATGTTTTCTGTGGCGCGAGGCATGCTTTCCACCAACAGACAGGGCAACTCCTTCTCCATTTCTATTGGTCCTTTTAACTTTAAACTACTCAAATCCATCTAGTCCCACATCATAGTCTTTGTTATTAGTCTCAGATACAGCACAAACATTCAACTCTGTGAACTGATATAAATATTCCTGTTTTGTGCAGTTTCTGCATCCTTCTACTGTTGGTGTGTATGACTGATAGAGCACCTGCCATTTCCACATTACTGTTGAAAAGCTCATCTGAGTAATACTCAAAGTCATGTTTCATGTTGTTGTGGTTTTCTGGATCAGTGACTTTCTAAATCTGTGTATGAATCAAAATGTATTCATGTTGTGCACATTTGTGTCCAAATAGTTTAATGTTTGTGTGAAGGGGAACATGGATTTGTGAGTTTCATTTACACACAGTTTTTGTTATTCCTCCACTGATCATGCAGTACACATTTACAACTATTTTAAAGTCAGTTCTCTACACTGTGTACAGTTGAAAATGTTAAAATGATCCAGCTTAACTAACACTAAAACACAGTGCTGTTGAATCTTGTTTATTTAAATCTATCTAGAAAAGAAAGTGCACATCACACAGAATGAGCCAGAAACAGAAACAGAATTTTTAAAAGCTAGACTGCTTGCTTCAACCACCGTTCCCACGTCTGACTATGTCTCATTTCCTGCAGGCAGCACACTCTGCAGACAGACCATAATACATGTGGTACATACATACAGTAATATTTCCACCCACAGCTTCCTGTTTACCACAGGTGGGCAACTTCAGCTCTTCTATGTATACATTTAATCTGGGGCAGCATAAACATAAGACAACATAAGACATAAAACCTAAAAAGAAAATTAAAACATAATATGACATACAACATTTCAGATCTGTTCATAGATGGTAGAAGCCTTACTGAGCATTCAACAGCAGCAAACTGTCTTTACTGTTTGTCTTGATGCATGCTCAATTATCCAGGTAAGTAAATCTCCAAAAATTGATTCTGTTCATCTGGACGTTTTCAGTGGGAGAAACGTTTCATCACTCATCCAGGTGACTTCTTCAGTCTCAGCTGACTGCAGGTTTCCCCAATCTTATAAACAGGACATTTTAATTTTTTTACATGTTTTTTACATTAGTGTCTGTCATAATATCATCCCTGTAGCGGCAATCTTCAGTCCTTCTTTGCCGCTTCTACAGGACATAAGGTTTCTGACTCGTGCTTTTCTTAGATGGCTTGTATACCTTTTGGTCGCAAAAAGAAGGCGAATATAAAAAAGGAAAACATTTATTTGCTCCATACAAACCGAAAGTACAAAACAAATGCCTCCAGCGGGGGCTCCCTTTACATTTCTGTTCTGTTATAACTAAACGACAATAACCAACAACAATCAGAAAACCGTTGCTCCACGTCCTCCTGACTTGCTTAACCTTTCATCGTGCCTAACACACCCCCTTTACAACTCCTACCAACACTTTACAACAAGCCAATAGATTAACAAAGCAGGACAAATTTGTGGAGCATATTATTTTACATTACAACATAAAACAATCAAGATTATAAATAGAAACTCAAATTAAAGATCATAGCAAAATACTTAAATATGGCCCGAAGTAACACTGGGGAGCGTCCTCCCCAGTGTTTCTGTACTCAAACGACCTGCGACCATATGTTCTGGACACTCGGGTAAAGAGAGGGGCTGAGCTGTCAACTGATCACCACCTGGTGGTGAGTTGGATCCGGTGGCGGGGGAGGACGCTGGACAGACCCGGTGCACCTAAACGCGTAGTGAGGGTGTGCTGGGAACGTCTAGCAGAGGCCCCAGTCCGCGAGATCTTCAACGCACACCTCCGGCAGAGCTTCAACAACATTCCGAGGGAGACTGGGGACATTGAGTCCGAATGGACCATGTTCAGCGTCTCCATTGCCGAAGCTGCTGCATTGAGCTGCGGCCGCAAGGTGGTTGGTGCCTGCCGTGGTGGTAATCCCCGAACCAAATGGTGGACACCAGAGGTGAAGGGAGCCACCAGGCTGAAGAAGGAGTATATCGGGCTTGGTTAGCCTGTGGGACTCCAGAGGCAGCTGACAGGTATTGACAGGCCAAGCGGAATGCGGCTCGGGCAGTGGCTGAAGCAAAAACTCGGGTGTGGGAGGAGTTCGGAGAGGCCATGGAAAAAGACTTTCGGACTGCCTCGAAGAGATTCTGGCAAACCGTCAGGCGTCTCAGGAGGGGAAAGCGGTGCTCTACCTGCACTGTGTATAGTGCTGGCGGTGCGCTGCTGACGTTGACTGAGAAAATTGTCAGACGGTGGAAGGAATACTTCGAGGACCTCCTTAATCCCACTGACACGTCTTCCGAGGAGGAAGCAGAGTCTGGGGATGAGGGAATGACCCGCCAATTTCTGGGGTCGAGGTCACTGAGGCAGTTAAACAACTCCTCAGTGGCAGAGCCCCTGGTGTTGATGAGGTCCGCCCCGAGTTCCTGAAGGCTCTGGACGTTGTAGGGCTGTCCTGGTTGACACGCCTCTACAATGTTGCGTGGAGATCAGGGGCAGTACCCCTGGACTGGCAGACCGGGGTGGTGGTCCCCATCTTTAAGAAGGGAGACCGGAGGGTGTGTTCCAACTACAGGGAGATCACACTCCTCAGCCTCCCTGGGAAAGTCTATGCCAGGGTGCTGGAAAGGAGAGTTCGTTCGTTAGTCGAACCTCGGATACAGGAGGAACAATGCGGTTTTCGTCCTGGTCGCGGAACACTGGACCAGCTCTTTATCCTCTCGAGGATACTTGAGGGTGCATGGGAGTTTGCCCAACCAGTCTACATGTGTTTTGTGGACTTGGAGAAGGCATTCGACCGTGTCCCTCGGGGTGTCCTGTGGGAGGTGTTGCGGGAGTATGGGGTGTCTGGCCCATTGCTACGGGCCATTCGATCCCTATACAACCGTTGTAAGAGTTTGGTTCGCATTGCCGGCAATAAGTCGGACTCGTTTCCAGTGGGTGATGGGCTCCGCCAGGGCTGCCCTTTATCACCGATTCTGTTCATAATTTTTATGGTTCTGATGGCTTCATCGGGTGAGGGCCTCCAGCTCGCACTGGAACGGTTCGCAGCCGAGTGTGAAGCAGCGGGAATGAGGATCAGCACCTCCAAATCTGAGGCCATGGTTCTCAGCCGGAAAAGGGTGGAGTGCCCACTCCGGGTCGGGGATGAGTTCCTGCCCCAAGTGGAGGAGTTTAAGTATCTCGGGGTCTTGTTCGCGAGTGATGGGAGAAGGGAGCCGGAGATCGACAGACGGATTGGTGCTGCGGCTGCAGTGATGCGGACGCTGCACCGGCCCGTCGTGGTGAAGAGGGAGCTGAGTGTAAAAGCGAAGCTCTCAATTTACCGGTCGATCTACGTCCCGACCCTCACCTATGGCCACGAGCTGTGGGTAGTGACCGAAAGAACGAGATCGCGGATACAAGCGGCAGAAATGAGCTTCCTCCGAAGGGTGGCTGGCCTCTCCCTTAGAGATAGGGTGAGAAGTTCGGCCATCCGGGAGGGGCTCAGAGTAGAGTCGCTGCTCCTCCACATCGAAAGGAGCCAGTTGAGGTGGTTCGGGCATCTGACAAGGATGCCTCCTGGGCGCCTCCTGGGTGAGGTGTTCCGGGCATGTCCCACCGGGAGAAGGCCCCGGGGCAGACCCAGGACGCGCTGGAGAGATTATATCTCTCGGCTGGCCTGGGAACGCCTTGGTGTTCCCCCGGATGAGCTGGAGGAGGTGGCTGGGGAGAGGGAGGTCTGGGCTTCTCTGCTTAGGCTGCTGCCCCCGCGACCCGACCTCGGATAAAGCGGATGAGGATGGATGGATGGATGGATGGATGGCACGAAGTATTTGAGGCCTAAACTGTCTAAGCTCCAACAATCCCCACTGCACGAGTTGTGACATTCCTGAACCAGTGGGTGGACAGATCAATCTGCGCGCCAGTGGACACCAGGACCACCTACAATGCCGGTCTCGCCACTGGCCATATGCGCGCCAAAGCTGCTTCATACAGCTTGCGTCATGCAGTGAGGGATGCCAAACACTGACGACACAGTGGTGTTGGGCACCATCTCCAACAAGGCAGCCTACATGGATGAAGTGAAGACTACTCTGGCATCGTGGTGCCAAGGACATTCTTCTTCTTCTTCTTAAAAACACAGATGAAACATTATGTTCAGCTACTTTCAATACTATTAATATTTCCTTGGGCTCTTTCTCTTTAATTGATCTTTTTTTTTAATATATATTTTTATTAAATTTTCTGCATCCATTTTTGCAAAAGAGAAATTGAACAATATGCCGTTTTCCTTTTGAAGAACATAAAACAATATGAAACATACACTCCCACCTCATTATTATAGGAGTACCAGTGGGTATACAAAATGAAAAAAGAAAGGGTCTAGTCTAATAATACGAATAGTAAACCCTGAAGTACAAGCTAACAGTTCCTGAGTGTACAGAGAGATGTGGAGAGTTTCAGAGCCCACACCCTCACACAGACACAAAAAAAAGATGGAACATTTACACATGTCATTTGAATGGAGATGGGCACAAAAAAACAAAACAAAGAAAACGAAACAAAAACAAAACAAAAGAAAAGCAAAAAACAAAAACAAAAACAAAAACAAAAAAAACATAGTGAGTGGTCAGCTTAGTTGTAAAGATAGGTCAAATCTGTAAGAGAAAAGAAATATGTATAAAATATATACATATACAGTCCATATACTCAAACATAAGATGAAATAAAATAAAGTCTGAGGCTGGCTAACTGGGAGCGTTGCGAGACCGCAAAGTCTGAACATGGTCAAAAAAGGGTTGCCAGATCTTAAAAAATTTGGCCATAGATCCACGCAGGGTGAATTTAATCTTTTCGAGTTTGCTAAAATGCAAAGCGTCTCTGATCCAGATTTCCCAGGATGGGGGAGAAGGGGATTTCCAACATAACAATAATCTGCGTCTTGCCAATAAGGTGAGAAATGCTACCAAATCCGCTTGGGGCGTCGGCAAGACAACTGTATCGGGAAGAACCCCAAACAAAGCAGTTAAGGGCACAGGTTGGAGGGTTAGCTGGATGATCTTTGATAAAGTCAGAAAAATATTAATCCAGTATTGTTTGAGGCATGGACATGACCAAAACATATGTATTAGAGAGGCAGGTGTTTGATGACAACGGTCGCAATCAGGGCTAAGGTTGGGGTATATTTGAGCTAATCTGGCTTTAGTCCAGCGGTGCAAAATCTTACATTGAATCAACCCGTGTTTGGCACATAGTGAGGAGCCATGGACCCGGTAAAGAATTTTATCCCAAGAGTCATCCTGAATCACACACCCCAAATCCTGCTCCCATGCCATTTTAATAGCTGAGGTTGAGAAGTTGCCAAAGGAACATATTCTCCCATACAGACAGGAAATCAGGCCCTGTGATGGAGGGGGAGGTGATAGGAGGTTATCAAAGTCATGACAAGGAGATCTAGATGGGATTTCTCTTTAACAAAACTCCGGATTTGTAAGTAGCGAAAAAAGTGACTTTTTGGAAGGCCAAATTTCAAAGAGAGCTGTTCAAAGGAGGCAAATGTATTCTGAATATACAGATCAGAAAAAGACCTGATACCCAAAGAGGCCCACAAATAAAAAGCACCATCAACTAACGAAGGCTGAAAAGAGGGATTTTTCAAAATAGGTGACTGAAGGGAAAAAAAGGTCAACTTAAAATAACAATGAAATTGATACCATATTTTCAAGGTAACTTTGACAATAGAGTTATTATAAAAACCTGCACTCGGAGGCTGCTTTTGGGCATAAATCAGGGCTGGTAAAGAGGAGAAGGCACAAGAGGAAATCTCCAAGCTCAGCCACGCCGGGGCATTATTCATGCCTTCCCCCTGTAGCCAGTACCTGAGAATACGAATATTACATGCCCAATAATAGAACATAAGGTTTGGTAAAGCCATCCCTCCCATCTTTTTCGGTCTTTGAAGATATGTCTTGCATATTCTAGGGGTTTTTTTGTTCCAAATGAACCCAGAGAGAATCTTGTCTAATTTAACAAAAAAGGAAATTGGGATAAATACAGGGACACACTGAAAAAGAAAAGAAAATCTTGGGAGGATGTTCATTTTAATTGTATTTATGCGCCCTGCTACAGACAGATGGAGTAAAGACCATCTGTCCAAATCCTGCCTAACTTTCTTCACAAGTGGGTCAAAATTAAGCTTGAAAAGAGCATGAAATTGATTTGTAATTTTAACCCCTAAATATGTAAAGTTGTCCGATACAACTCGAAAAGGCAGTGCTGTACACTGATATTTCTGTGCAGCAGCATTCAGGGGGAACAGTTCACTCTTGGTGAGATTCAGCTTATAGCCAGAAATAAGGCTAAACTGTTCAAGTATTGAGAGCACCATAGGAAATGAGGATGCTGGTTCTGAGATATAAAGAAGCAAATCATCTGCGTATAAGGAGACCCTTTGTTCTATACCATATCTAGTAACCCCGGTGATATCTGGGTTTGATCTCAGCGATATGGCCAGGGGCTCAATTGCAAGTGCAAAGAGCAACGGCGACATGGGACAGCCCTGCCTAGTCCCCCTAAACAGAGGAAAAAAGTCAGAACATGTGCCATTTGTTTTGACAGCGGCAAGCGGGGAAGTATAAAGAAGTTTCAACCAGGAGATGATTATTTTACCAAAGCCGAATTTCTCCAAAACATAAAAAAGGTATCCCCACTCGACCCTGTCAAAAGCCTTCTCAGCATCTAGACTGATCCCAAACTCAGGGCTGTTGGAGTCTGAGGGATTGTAAAGAACATTAAACAAATGTCTAAGGTTAGAAAAGGCATATCTCCCTTTAATAAAGCCTGTTTGATCTGGGTTAATTACAGATGGCAAGACTGTTTCCACACGCATCGCTAAAAGTTTAGCAAGGATTTTATAGTCCACATTTAGCAAAGAAATGGGACGGTATGAGCCACATTGTAGTGGGTCCTTTTTTAGGATCAATGATATAGATGCCTGCAGTAGAGAGGGTGGGAGGGATCCAACTTCCAGTGAATGCTTATACATATTTGTCATGAGCGGGGCCAGTTTAGGCATAAATTTACGATAGAACTCAACAGGAAACCCGTCCTGTCCGGGACACTTAGAACACTGCAATTTGCTGATAGCTTGCAGGATCTCTTCTACAGTTACTGGTCCCTCCAGCTGAAGGCTATGTGTCTGATCAAATGATGGCAACTTAAGATGATTGAAAAAGGAGTCCAAAGCCTCAGTGCTAAATGCACACTCAGACGCATAAAGAGATGAATAAAAGTCTCGAAATTGGTCATTAATTATTTTAGGGTCCGTAGAAACACCGCTTGATGTCTGAATCCGAGGAATGGAATGTGCAGCTGCTGCACTACGAAGCTGATGGGAGAGCAGTTTACTGGCCTTTTCCCCATACTCATACTGGGAGTACTGACACTTCAACAACATCTCTTCAGTCCGAGCAGAGGACAGGTGATCAAACTCAGTCTGCAAAAACAGCCTGTCATTATAGACCTCTGGTGCTGGGCAGACAGCATACAACTCATCTAATTGCGATATGCGTATTATGAGCTCAGACAACTTTGCTTTTATTTGATTTGCCTCAAAACCAGCATAAGATATAATATGTCCCCTGATAAAAGCCTTAAACGTTTCCCACAAAATGGAGGGTGATATTCCTGGTGTAATGTTTGTCTCTATAAATAAGTCTATCTTGGAATTCACAAATGTGATGAATTTATCGTCTGACAGCAAGCATGTGTTCAAACGCCATGAAGCTGGTGGAGAACTTTGGGCCACTGCTAAATTTAGAGTCAACGGAGCATGATCTGAAATGACAATAGCACTATGAGAGCAAGAGCGAATCTGTGAAGTAAGTCGACTGTCCAGTAGAAAGTAATCAATACGAGTGTATGTATGATGAACAGGGGAGAAAAAGGTGTACTCTCTACGTGTGGGATTGAGAAAACGCCAGGCATCAATAACAGAAAATTCTTCAAGGAACATATTAATAATTTTAGAAGACTTGGATTGCCTACCAGGCTTATTTGAAGATCGATCCAGCGGCCCGAGCCAACAATTAAAATCGCCACCAAGAACCAAATAGTGGGAAGACAAGTCAGGAATTTTAGTGAAAAAAGTGCTGAAAAAATTTGGATCATCCCAATTGGGAGCATAGATGTTGGCAAAAATAAATTTAGTGTTCAAAATACTACCACTTACAATAATGAATCTGCCATTCTGGTCCGCTATAACATTAGAAGAAACAAATGGCACTGATTTGTGTATTAAAATAGCAGCACCACGAGCTTTGGATTTAAATGTAGAATGATAGAGTTGGCCCACCCACCCCTTACGAAGTCTAAAATGATCTGAAATTTTTAGGTGTGTTTCTTGTAAAAACACAACCTGGGCGCCCAAAAATTGCAAATGGTGGAGGACCTTGCTCCTTTTAATAGGTTGGTTCAGACCTTTACAATTCCAGCTACAGAACTTTAACGAGTGACCTGCTTGTTGATTATTAATATTTAATTGCGATACCATGTTAGAACATAGATTGAAAAAAACCAAAGCTGACCGATGAAAAACACAGAAAAAACAAAGTCAGTGTACAGAACAGTACAACATAAAAAACAAAAAACATCCAAACTTCCCCCTAAATGCTGAAGCATCTTCCCTAACAAGATGCGCGCACCCCCCACCAAACACACCCCTGAGCACTTCCTCCCAACCATTTGAAGTCCCAGTTGAGTTCAAGCTCCTTGCAATACAAGGCAGAGACAAAAACAAGAGTTGTATGAAAATATATTAGAACGAGACATCCTATAAATCCAATTCACCTCTAATAAACATAAGTATGTTACTTAAAAAAAAAAGAAATACAATAAGATACAATAAAAAATAAGAAAACAGTGAAGAAAGAGAGAGAGAGAGAAAAATAGAATATTTTACAGCAATTAACCAAGATGGATATATCAGCCCAATGCACTAAGACACTTATGTGTCTTGAGAGGCAGAGCCCCCCAGGATCTTATTGGCAAAGTCCGTGGCAGACACAGGATCAGTAAACTTACGTACAGCTCCATCTGGAAGTGTCACCCTCAGTTCCGCAGGATAGAACAGGCCGAACTTAATCCCAGGACAAGAGTGCAGAAGGCGCTTGACACCAGTAAACTGTGAACGTTTTTTAGCCACTGCAGGTGTGAAGTCTGGAAAGATGGAGATCCTTCTGCCCTGGTAAAGTAGAGGAGAGTTTGCCCCTGCAAGACGTAGCAACTGTTCCTTAACATGGAAGTAGTGGACTCTAATGAGGAGTGGACGAGGAGGCACTCCCTCTCTGGGCTTTGGTCCAAGGGATCTGTGAACCCGATCTAACAGAGGTGCTTCATTCAGTTTCAGAAGATCTTGCAGGAGATGGGAAATAAACTCCCTAGGGTTAGAAGTCTCCAAACCCTCGGGGATGCCAATAAGGCGAATATTATTGCGCCTTGATCTTCCTTCTAGATCCTCACATTTAGCTTGCAGTTGTCTGACCTCCTCCGTTAGAACACTTACAGCAGATTGAAGAGAAGTCAGGTCGTCACTGCAGGTTGTAGCTGAAAGCTCCAAATCTTTAATGGTGGTCCCTTGAGCATTAACGGTGGCCTGTAGGGTGGTTATAGTAGCTTTAAACTCAGCCTTCACAGATGATATTTCTGACCGCAGTGTATGGGTCACTGTATCGATCTTGCATTCAAGCTTGTCGCAGATGTCCCGTTTCAGAGCCTCCAATGCTCTGGTAAATGTGACTTCGCCGAGCGGTGTGCCCGCACCCTGCTCGTGGCTGCTCTCCATGATAGCCACGTCACGCTGAGATTCGCGACCCAGCTCCAGGCTCTGTGAACCACCCGCGCCGGCCTGACCCCGTTTTCGACGTTGCTCCCTCTTATCTGCCATTATACAAAAAAAAGAATAAAGGGCAAATGGTGGGACTTTTAGTAGGGGAACTTGATTGTCCGGACGCAGCCGCTACGGTCGCCACAGCCAACCAGGAAGGAAACTCCTGCGGCCTTTCCCAGAAGTTGTCCAAAGTAGGTTTCCCGACCTCAGAGAATGAAAAAGTGAAAATAAATAAACAGGCGGGTACCCGGCGGCGAAAAGGGTTATTTAGAGCCCACAGGGCTGATATAGAAAGTGCGGATGCGTCTTAAAAGAATATTTTTGTCACTGCTTTGCGGAGCCCCGGAAAACACGTCTTCACACCATAGTGTCTCCTCAAACTCTGGCCTTTCTCTTTAATTGATCTTTTTGAGTTAACTTCAATAATTACTTCCTCCAAACCATCAATGTGACTTTTAGACCCCATTCCTACAAGACTGCTCAAAGAAGTCCTGCCATTAATTAATTAATCTATCTCTATTAATGGACTACATACTACATAATTTTAAGGTGGAAGTTATAATTATCCATTATTTTCACATGATGGCAGAGCTACTGGGACCCGCCCATCTGGCGGGCAAAAACAGCAATGTGGCCATTTGCTCTCCAGCCTTCCTTTAAACATCTTTGAGCTTAACTTCCAGAAAGCTGTTGTGCTCTTAGTTGCATTTGTTTACAGGTGACAGAAGAGCTCAGAGTACAGCACCAGCATGTGAACACACCGTTCCTAACCCCGGCTTACAGGCCAAATCAAACCAACTGCCCTATTTTTCATGTAGTATTCGTCCAAATCAACATAGTTCAAGAATTACTTATGGTAGTTTGTTCAAGCTAGCTACCATTGTTTTAACTATTCTTCTTCTTGTTCTCATCCAGATGTAAAAACACACGTAGCTGTCCGTACTATGTAAGCTCTCATCCTGGCAGCAGTGTAAAGCGAGCGATTCTCTCCAAGATACATGTAGATGTCACTGAACTGGAGTTCTGGGAATTTCCCTGGTAGCTACTCGGTCCTTGCTCGGACGTTTAGGGGTTTTTTGCTGTAAAAAGAAGTTTTCTTCCCATGCAGTGAACAGCGGACGCTAATGATAGTAATCTAATTACCTTTTTTGCGATAGTAATCCCTTACTTTACTCGTTACTTGAAAAAAAGTAATTGGATTACAGTAACACGTAACGCATTACTGCCCATCTCTGCATGTAACTGTTCATTGTTTCTGTTCAGTAAATGATAGAATGAGTGAATTATTGTAACTAACGATGTCGCTCCTCAGTTTAACGGCGCAGTGGATTGATGAGGAGTTTGACACTACATGCAAAGTCGTTCAGGGGCTTGCACACCAGCCAAACCATCGCAACTGCTTTCGATAGCATGCTTCAAACCTGGGATATACCAAAGATGTCTGTCCACGTAGTGCTCCAGGACAACGCAAGAAATATGATAAAGGCCATGAGTGATGCTGAGCTGCCCAGCCTACCTTGTACTGCTCACACTCTCCAGTTGGTTGTTCATGAGGGCCTTCTGTCACAGAAGAGTGTTGCTGATGCGGTGGCAGTTGGCTGCAAAATAGTTGGACATTTTAAACATTCTGCTCTGGCCAGCTCCCATCTCGAGGACATTCAATTACAGATCAACCAGCCCGTGAAGCAGCTCCGGCAAGGCGTTCAGACCCGCTGGAACAGCACCTTTTTATATGATACAGTCATTGATCGAGCAGAAACGGGCTCTGGGAATATTTGTGTCTGAATATGGACTCCCTGATACTCTCACAGCTCACCAGTGGACACTGCTGGAGAAGGTGATATCTGTTCTGGGTCCATTCAAGGAGTTAGCTCGAAAAGTCAGCTCTTCAGATGCCATGGCTGCAGACGTCATTCCAGCCGTCACTGTGCTCCACAGATTTCTAACAAGGGAGACTGATGAGGACCATGGGATCAAAGCAATGAAAGGAACCTTGGCTGCAGTTGTCAGGACGCGGTTCACTGACGTGGAGGAAAACCCACTCTATAGCATCGCCACGCTACTCGATCCCAGGTGAGTGTGTGCCTGTGTGTGTAACTGTTTGACTGTATGTGAATGTGACTGTGTATGTAACTGTGTTACTGCAAAAAAAAAAAAAAGGTAAGCAAGACAATTGTCAGCTAACTTTTTTCTTTCTCTGTTTTAGATATAAAAACCATTTTTCTCCAGCACCACAACTGCTGCAAATGCCAAGGAGATGCTAAAACTTGAGCTGTTAAGGTTGCCTGGAGACAAGCAGGATCAGCACCTGAATGAACCACCTTCAAGAAAAGCACGCAGTGACCAGCCCACAACAAGTCTGGACAGCATGTTTGATGAAATTGCAGATAAGCAGGCATCAGCATCGGTGGGCAGAGCTGCGGTAGGTTCTAGTGTAGAGTTAGAGACATATCTTGGAGAGGCCGCAATTTTACGAGAAGACAAACCACTACAATACTGGATGGTTAATAAAGTGCGGTTCCCAAATCTGGCTAAATTTATTAAACCCTCAAAATATGACTATCCAGAGTTGGGACCAGGAAGCAGAGTTGCAGTCTTACACGCCTCTCTGCAGCTTCTCTCCTCCTGCTACCCCCCCAAAAACCCATCTCCATAGAGACTGTGTCAGCTCCCAAAAAGACAACAAAAAAAACCTAAAAACCAGCAATAAACAACTTAAACATAAAAAATCACAAAGAAAGAACAATACAGTATCCACATCTGAACCAAAGAGTAAAACAGTGAAATGTGGATTATTAAATATTAGGTCTCTCTCCTCCAAGTCTCTGTTAGTACATGACTTAATAATTGATCAACAAATCGATTTACTCTGCCTTACAGAAACCTGGTTGCAGCAGGATGAGTATGTTAGTTTAAATGAATCAACACCCCGAGTCATTCTAACTACCAGAAATCTCGAAGCACAGGCCGGGGGGCGGTGTGGCAGCAATTTTTCACACCAGCCTATTAATTAACGAAAGACCAAGACAGACTTTTAATTCATTTGAAAGCCTGATGCTTAGCCTCGTCCACCCCAGCTGTAAAACTCAGAAACCAGTCTTACTTGTTATCATCTATCGTCCACCTGGACCTTACACAGAGTTTCTCTCTGATTTCTCAGACTTTTTATCTGATTTAGTGCTCAGCTCAGATAAAATAATTATTGTGGGTGATTTTAACATCCATGTAGATGCTAAAAATGACAGCCTCAACATGGCATTTAATCTGTTATTAGACTCAATTGGCTTCTCTCAAAATGTAAAAGAACCCACCCACCACTTTAATCACACTCTAGATCTTGTTTGAACGTATGGCATAGAAACTGAACATTTAACAGTGTTTCCTGAAAACCCTCTGCTGTCTGATCATTTCCTGATAACATTTACATTTACAATAATTGATTACACAGCAGTGGAGAGTAGACTTTATCACAGTAGATGTCTTTCTGAAAGTGCTGTAACTAAGTTTAAGAATATAATCCACCCACTGTTGTCATCTTCAATGCCCTGTACCAACATAGAGCAGAGCAGCTATCTGAACACTACTCCAACAGAGGTCGATCATCTTGTTAATAATTTTACCTCCTCACTACGTACGACTCTGGATACTGTAGCTCCTGTGAAAACGAAGGCCTCAAATCAGAAGTCCCTGACTCAGTATAATCTCAAACACGTAGCCTAAAGCAGATAACTCGGAAGCTGGAGAGGAAATGGCGTGTCACAAATAGTTTGCTGCTTTATAAGAAAGCCCTCCGCAAAGCCAGAACATCTTACTATTCGTCACCGATTGAAGAAAATAAGAACAACCCCAGGTTTCTCTTCAGCACTGTAGCCAGGCTGACAAACAGTCAGAGCTCTACTGAGCCAACAATCCCTTTAACGTTAACTAGTAATGACTTCATGAACTTCTTCACAAATAAAATTCTTATCATTAGAGAAAAAATTACCAATAATCATCCCACAGATGTAATATTATCTACACCTACTTTTAGTACCATCAATGTTAAGTTAGACTCTTTTTCTCCAATTGATCTTTCTGAGTTAACTTCAATAATTAATTCCTCCAAACCATCAACATGTCTTTTAGACCCCATTCCTACAAAACTGCTCAAAGAAGTCCTGCCATTAATTAATGCTTCAATCTTAAATATGATCAACCTATCTCTAATAATCGGCCTGTACCACAGGCCTTCAAGGTGGCTGTAGTTAAACCTTTACTTAAAAAGCCATCTCTAGACCCAGCTGTCTTAGCTAATTATAGGCCAATCTCCAACCTTCCTTTCATATCAAACATCCTTGAAAGAGTAGTTGTCAAACAGCTAACAGATCATCTGCAGAGGAATGGCTTATTTGAAGAGTTTCAGTCAGGTTTCAGAGCTCATCACAGCACAGAAACAGCTTTAGTGAAGGTTACAAATGATCTTCTTATGGCCTCTGACAGTGGACTCATCTCTGTGCTTGTCCTGCTAGACCTCAGTGCAGCGTTCGATACTGTTGACCATAATATCCTATTAGAGCGATTAGAACATGCTGTAGGTATTACAGGTACTGCACTGCAGTGGTTTGTATCATATCTATCTAATAGACTCCAATTTGTACATGTAAATGGAGTCCTCTTCACACACTAAGGTCAATTATGGTGTTCCACAGGGTTCAGTGCTAGGACCAATTCTATTTACATTATACATGCTTCCCCTAGGCAGCATCATTAGAAGACATAGCATAAATTTTCACTGCTATGCAGATGACACGCAGCTCTATCTATCCATGAAGCCAGGTAACACACACCAATTAGTTAAACTGCAGGAATGTCTTAAAGACATAAAGACCTGGATGGCCGCTAACTTTCTGCTTCTTAATTCAGATAAAACTGAGGTTATTGTACTCGGCCCTGAAAATCTTAGAAATATGGTATCTAAGAAGATTCTTACTCTGGATGGCATTACCTTGGCCTCCAGTAATGCTGTGAGGAACCTTGGAGTCATTTTTGACCAGGACATGTCCTTCAATGCACATATTAAACAAATATGTAAGACTGCTTTCTTCCATTTGTGCAACATCTCTAAAGTTAGAAATATCCTGTCTCAGAGTGATGCTGAAAAACTAGTTCATGCATTTATTACTTCCAGGCTGGACTACTGTAATTCATTATTATCAGGAAGTCCTAAAAAAGCCTTCAGTTAATCCAAAATGCTGCAGCAAGAGTACTGACAGGGACTAGAAAGAGAGAGCATATTTATCCTGTTTTTATTGTTTGATTAAAATGTGGACACTCTGCAATAGGTGGTTCATTAATGTTATGTGAATCTGAAAGCTGTAGACAGTGCCACATAGTTCACTGTTATTTTGTTTGGATATAATATGGACATTGTGCAATAATTTAACAAAAGTGTTTATTTTATTCTGAAACCCAAGTTTTATTTGTTTTATTCAGAACAGAAGTTTTTATTTTTCAATCTGAAAGCGGGAAAGAGACCCAAAGAGTTCAGTTGTTTGTTTAGATACCCTGCAATAGGTTCATTAATGTTATGTCTGAAAGCTGGAGACTGCAAAATACTTTAGTTATTTTGTTTGTTTGTTTACAATGTGGACACTGCAATAATTTAAGAGAAGTGTTTATTTTTTACTTGAAATTTTATTTTTGTGGTAAATTTTATTAATATTTTATTTTTTATTGACAAAGGATAAAATAAAATCTGTCTTCCAATTCATTGCATTTTTCTGTGTGTGTGTGGTAGACATCTCGGTTTTTGTACTCGGTATCGGCAAGTACTCAGATCCAAGGATCGGTATCATATCGGTTTGAAAAAATTGGTATCGTTGCATCCCTATTGAAATGTATGGAAGAATAGCAAAGCTGGTAGAAGTTGAACTTAAGGGAGAAATGCCTTCGCAGTTTTTACATCCTGGTGTTTAAATAGATTTTAATATTTTAAAGTCTCGGTCGTTGTGTCCTTGGGCAAGACACTTCACCCGTTGCCTACTGGTGGTGGTCAGAGGGCCCGGTGGCGCCAGTGTCCGGCAGCCTCGCCTCTGTCAGTGCGCCCCAGGGCAGCTGTGGCTACAATGTAGCTTGCCATCACCAGTGTGTGAATGTGTGTGTGAATGGGTGGATGACTGAATGTGTAAAGCACTTTGGGGTCCTTGGGGACTAGTAAACCGCTATACAAATACAGGCCATTTACCATTTATTTACCATTTTAAAAAGTTGTTCAGGGGTGATTAAAGATGGCTGCTAAGTGTTTGGGATTGTTGCTAGAAGGACTTTGGTAATAATCAAAGACTCACATGAATATGATGAAGATCAAGACACTGAATGAAATTATAGTTTCAAAAAGATTTAAAATATCACACAAGTCAATGTCAGTGTTTATACTGATATTCCTGCACCACCTCTATGTTTTATGTAGAACTTGACATTGTACAGCTCATGGCCTTAATGCTACCTCTATGTTACCATCTAGCACTACTGCCAGCATAGACTAAGTGGAGAGCTGCTCACTCATTTAGTGCTGCAGTCATTTAGAGTTGAATCATTACTGTAGAGAGGCTGATTACTGAGAGCATCAGGCTGCTAATGGAGCTACACATTCAAAGCATTTCAAATAGTTTTGGGTCTGACACTCGCTTTGTAACTGTTCAAAAAAAAAAAAGGCCACTCAGAGAGCACATTTCCCACCAAGTCCAGAGCACCAGTTACAAATTCTACAAACAAGTTTTATGGATCTGTGACAGGCACATGCAGAGGGGGAAGCGGGAGGGGCTTGAGCACCCACCCCTTTCCTGGTGGGTGCCCAAAGTGCCCTTTTGTTGAGGCAATTTTTCTCAAATTTTTAAAAAATTTTTAAATGTGTGTGTGCGTGCGGAGTCCTGTCTGTGCCCCTAAACAATAATATTTAACTATTAATCCCAGTTTTGCTAAATAAAAGTATCTGGCTTGCGTCAGTCACATGGTCGCCATTAACCAATGATCGCCCTTGAAGGCAGAACGCGCTGGTTACGAGCCGTGAACGAGCTCCCAAAGAGCACATGCATTTTTTGCGGTCCGGAGCTGTAGGAGAAACTCGGAGACACAGACTGATGCGACAAAACCAGTAAGTAGGTGTACAGCACTGCAGTCTATAGCATACAGCAGTATTAGCTCATTACGTACACGTTGGTAAGCCGTCTTGTGGTAACTGACGAATTGAAATAAACGAGCGTGCTGTGTGTGCAACAGCGCGACAAACCTGTCCTTTTATTAACTGCACAAGTAGTGCTGGTCATAGCTGCTGGCTCACTGGGTAAGGCTGTCATGGGTCTGTAGCTCTGTCACCGTTTTAGGGAACATATTTAATTTTAAAGTAAGTTACAGGGCTTTTCCTGCCTTTCTGGAGGGATTATATTTCATTTAAAACGATCTAATATGCATGTCCACATAATTATGGATTATTATAATTATAATATTTAAACACACACTGTATTTTAAAGAACTTACATTAAGAAATAGATTATATTAGATTTATATTTTACACATGAAAAATGCTGATTTTCCAGCAGCAAACTTATTGTGTCTCTACCGTTTAAACAAATTTAACCGTTTAATAAATTTTCTGCCTGTACAGATTGGAAAGTTAAACATACATTATTTTATATTTATTATTTATTTTTGTATTCTTTTTACTTTATTATTATAGCACTAGGAAATACCAAGGGAAGGATTCTGGATCAGCACCATGATGCAGACTTGTGCGCGCAGTATATACAGTATTCTGAAGAAGGTCTAAAATGTCATTATAGATTAAGTACAAGAGTTGTTACTTGTAAATATTAGTTTATTGCAATAGCAAGTTGTGCCTTGTTCTCAGATGGACAGCAAGTGGAGAGTGATAGATGAGATGAGGGGATGAAGGAGGAAGAGAAGCAAAGAGTGAATCACAGGCAGAGCAGAGTTTATTTCTCACAGTTTTTTGTTGCCTTATGGTTCCAAGCGCTGTGACCTATTTTTGCATTTTGTTATTGTCTCATAACACTTGTTGATTCAGCTAACATCTCTCCTATGGACTTTTTAATGTCTACAGTCTCAGATCAACACAGCCCTGCCCTCCAGCACTATCAGCAGCAGAAACCCCTCAATAGCTACATTGTACCCATCAGGTAAAACATAGGCTACATTTGCTTTGCCTTGTCCCCACCTGATGACAGTGATATACTATGATGCCATCTCATTCTAGATTCTTAACTAATGTGTGTTGTTGTTATTCAGCCTGGTTCACTGTGTCCGTTTTTAACTTTGAGCACCCGCCCCTTTAAACGTCTCTGCATGGCCCTGATCTGTGATAACTGCAATCTTCCTCTTCCTGTTCTGTACTATGTTCCATGCTAATGCTGCGGACAGACAGAAATTAAACTGCTGCTAAACACATGTGTCAGAGTGGGTGAGGGGATTAGGAAGCTCTGTTTGATTTGACAGGATCTACAATAAAATTAAAGAACATGAAATCAAAATCTGAATGAAGATGCTTTGTTTCATCATTTAAGTACCATCCACACGAATCACACGGAAACACTCATTTATTCTTTTGAAAATCAACAGATGCATAAAATACTGTTATTCTTAGTTATATCATTAATTATGAAGCAAAGAATTTAAGTCAAAGTCAAATTTTATCTACCGTATCTGAATATTTTCAATGATAATTGAGTAAATGTTGTTATAATTAGATAACGCAGAGGCATAAATAATATCTAAACTTTACAGTCATATACGCTGACTATTTAATAAAATAATGAGAGAATTTATAATAAAACTTGATAATTACTGATTACACAAAATGTATGAAAAACCCAAAACAAATAAACACAATAAAAACAGAACTATTCCCGATAAAATACAAGAAATCAAATCACACACTCTCCAGATTTTTACCAAACATTACAGAAAACAACAAATCAGAAAAGATTAAAATGACTGATTCAACTTACAGCACAGTACAGAGCAAAACTAACAAACTTAAATGAACATCCTGGTACTTACAGAGCTCAGGCCGGGAAAAATTATTTGATTCATAGCTTCAAAAAAAGACAAGAATAAAGGTACCTGATCACCAAATGTGTCGTCTTTCTTTGTGATCAAACATTTAATACCCCCGCCCACACAAACACACACACAATGATAACATTAGAATGACAAAGTCACACTGATAACTGTTCTGTTCTTTACATATTTGACTATAATTTGTTTTTCCTGCATCATTGCAACTTATCCTCTGTTTCTCTTTTGAAGTAAATTATGCTAAAAACATTTATTTGCTGGAAAAACACTGACCATTGCATCCACTCTGCCAGGTGGCAGATTAATGAGCTGAGACAGGAGACTACATGCTGGTTCCAGGTGGGTCTTTTAGTAACTAATACCTATTCAAAGTGAGGAGAAAGTTTAACCAGTCAGAAGCATTGCTAATGTTGGAATAGTGACTTGTGGTTTAATGGTGAGACTGGAGTCCGACACTGTGTTTAAGGCAGGTTAGAGGACACCCAATCAGAATTATTTGCTGTTGTGAGGAAATCCCAAACAAAGAGCAACAAATCGGTGCCTCTTTAAATGTTTTTCCCAGTACAAATGAAAGAAAAACAACTGAAATCATTCATTTCTCGTCATAAAATGCTGCAGGCTGACGCGTCACTGACCTCATCACTTAAGATTTTTTGCATCAATTCACTTAATTGTTTTTCATGTTCTTCCTCTAGTTCTTCCTTGTCCTCCTCAGTTTTTGCATTCCTCATTTGTTTTTCATGTTTTTCCACTAGATGTTTGATCTTTCTCAGGTTTTCGCTCTTCTTGGTCACACGTTTCACTAAGTCGTTCATTTCCTTCACGTGTTCTTCCCTCTGAGCTTTTAATTCGTCCATGTGTTTCTTTTGGGATTCGTTGAACTCTTCTGCTTTCTGTCTGGCTTTTCTTTCATAGCTCTTCTTTAGGTCCTCCAGTGTTTTCTGATGATTGTTCTCTATTATTTCCATTTCTCTTCTTATTTGTTCTTCTTGTAATTTGTTGTTTTCATATTTTATTTTTTCTTGTTTGTAACTTTCCAGCAGTTTTTCTATTCTTTCTTCCTCCTCCAGTCGTCTCTTTTCATCTTCTTGTCTTTGTTTCTCTCGCTCTTCTCTTCGTTCTTTCTCCCAGGCTTCTTGTTTTCGTTGCATCTCTTCTCTGGTCTCTTCCAGCTGTCTGTCGATACTTTTCTTTGCTTCTTTTTCCAAATGAATTTGTCTGTCCAACTTTTCAAGTTCTTCTTTGAATTGTTGTCGATATCTTTCTTCTCCAGTATCCTTTTCCTTTTTCTCCTCTTCTCTCATTTCTTCTTCTTTTTTTCTCTTCTCTTGTTCTTCCTTAATTTTATTCATCATTTCCTGGAGTTCTTCAGCTTTCCGTTTTCTCTCATTTTCTGTTTTCTCTCTCTCTTCTTCCATTCTTCTTTTCATGTTATTCATTTCTTGCTTATGTTTTCTTTCAATCTCTTCCTTTTCCTTCTGCATCTCTTCTTCCTTCTCCTTCAGGATCCTCTGCATTTCCTTCTTTATTGCTGCTTCAGCCTCTTGCAGCATCTCATTGGTGTAGAAGCTTCCTCCATTGTCCTTCACCATGGTGTCAATCTTTTTTATCAGCTCACTGACTTGTGTGCGGTTTTGTTTGTCAGAGTTATTGAACACATGGTATCTTCCTCCACAGTTAGAGATCAGCTTCTTAAAGTAATCATGACATTTGTTCTTGACGTAATCATCAATAGACTCTCCCTGACGCTCCAGATCGTCTCCTCTGGTGAAAAGGACGATGGTGAACTTTCCTGAATTCTTCCCAAAGAATTTTTTAGTGAGCCTGATCGTGTTTCTCTCCTCTTCTGTGAATCTGCCAACCTGCATCACCACCAAGAAGACATGTGGTCCTGGAGCCAGCTGACTGATACATTTCACCAGCTCTTCTTGAACTTCATCATTGGACAGAGCTGTGTCAAACAGACCTGGAGTGTCGACCACATCAACAGGACGACCGTCCACCTCACCCTTTGCCTTCTTACAATATTGTGTGACTGACATTTGACTTGATTTAGCTGTAAACTCGTCTCTTCCTAAAATGGTGTTTCCTGTAGAGCTCTTTCCACAGCCGGTCTTCCCAATCAGCACAATCCTGAGACAGTCTGAATCCTGTTCTGCACCTTCATGACCAAAAACATGAAAATTGGAGTTAGCTTAAAGATTGACACTTGTACAATGCTGGATTAAAACTCTTTGGGTCACTGAACACAGGAAAGCTACTAAAGACTAAAGTACTTACCAGTGGTCATGTTCTTCTTAAGTTGTATGACTTTTTCCATCTGTGCATGTAAAAACGTTGTAGCTGTATAACTGTGTGGTTTGTCCGTGGCATCACTAATTTTATCTACAACCTTGAACAACTTTGGAACCTGCTTTTTGTCCTGGATGTTGAGAACAACAGCTCTTCCTCCACAGGTCTGATGGAGCTGCTGGATGTTCTTGTCTTCCTTTACAAAGTTAACAACAGCTGGAGCTGTAGGATCTGAGTCCACAGTGAACAGAATCATGGTGAAGTCATTGACTCGAGAGCTGAATGTGTTCTGGATGGTCTCTAACTCTCTCTTGTCTTCACCAGTGATGGCAGCCGCAGGTAGAACCAGGATGAAGGCATGGACACCCTCAGGATCACAGAGGGAGATACACCTGAGTGATTCCTCCATCACTGCCTCCTGAGGTTTTCCATACAGGGCAGGCAGCTCCACCAGGGAAACCCAACGTCCACAAACCTCTCCCTGATGTTTAACACACTCTGATGAGTTGGAGACTGAATGAAGCTCAGTCTGACCTAAAATGGCCTTGGCTGCTGACGTCTTCTCTGCTCCTCTCCTCCCACACAGAACCAGGTTCAGACTGGACTTCAGATTGGGTTTAGCCTCTTCTTTTAACGTTAGATATTTTCCACAGTTTTTAGTCACTATCTCATTCATTTCTTCCATCAACTCTGAGGAATCTGAGAAGGAGTCTTTTCTGTCAAAGTTAACAAAGTGCTGCCTTTGTTTGGATTCTTCAATGAGTTTATCCACTGAGTTATTCCCTTCTTCATTATGTGTTAGGATGACGATGGAGTGATTAAAAGCATCTTGACCAAACAAGCTCAGGACCAAATTCAGAGTTTGTCTGTTTTTCTCAGTGAAATCAGAAGGTTTCACTAACAGCAGCAGAACGTTTGGTCCAGGAGGACAGAGACTCACACAGCTCTTCATCTCTTTAAACAACGCTTCCACAGGCAGACCGAAGATGTCGGGAGTTTTTACAACTGTGAGAGGTTTCCTGTTCCACTCTCCAGAGGCAGCACCAGATTGCTTTCCTCCAAAACCTTTAGACTCTTTCTTCCCAACGAGGAGCTTTTCCAGGGCTGATTTCTTCTTCTCACTTTTTCCAAACAGCATTATCCTGAGTTCACGTGCTGCAATAAAAAAAAAAAAAAAAAAAAAAAGGTAAATTACCTCCAAAATTATGAAACACATATTTACATCCCATTCTATTCCATAGTTTGCAATTATTAATCAAATCACTTGAGAAATAATCATTTACAATTTGTCTTTGTGTTTTTTGATTTTTTTTTTTTTTTTTTTGGCGCCTGGCCCATTTGGTTCTTTAGCCGTCAGAATTGTTGTCTGAAGGCCAACAAAAATACCCAATGGATTTCTTTACCAAGTGGATCATCACGGCTTTGCCGTATTGGTCCATTTGATGGGCTTTTGTTGTCATTACTACTTTTTTATTTTATGTTATTTTTATTTACAGTTGTTACAAACGGGACAGACAAGGCTGGGAGATAGGTAAGGGAGAAAGAAAGATAAAGGAAAAGAAAAGCAAAGGGGAAGAGGGACAGTGAGAAAAGGCACCTAAAAAGAAAAAGAAATCTCCCGGATCACCTGTCGAGAGAAAAATGAGAGAAAACAAGCAAAAAAAGAGAGCAACATAATAAACGCAACACCATCGCATTAATCTAGTTAACAGTAAATAACAGCCTTCAGACTTAACTAAATTAACTAAACATCCCACACAGAAAGTAGAAGGCGATCTGACTAGATGGAAATCTCTACCCATGTCACTCATGGGAAGGGTCGCCACTATAAAAATGATGATCTTGCCAAAAATAAATTACTTATTTTAATGATCCTGAACAAACCATCACAAGATTGGTTCAGATCTCTGGATTCATATATGTCCAAATTCCTTTGGAAAGACAAACCCCCGTGTATCAGCTTAAAAACACTTCAAAGAACCAAGGATAAAGGAGGACTAGATCTGCCTAATTTTCAACAATACTTCTTAGCCAACAGGCTTCAGTTCATCAGGATGGTTAAAACATACCTTCTTAGATGAGCTGTGGCTAGATGTTGAACAGGCACTTTGCAATAATCTAGAGATTTCAGATCTACCATTTATCAGCTCAAACATCCAACAACGTGAATGCTTTAAAAGCATCAACATCAGCTCTTCTCTGACAGCATGGTGGGAGTTTCTAAAAATAACGGTCTTCATTAATCCCATGCAAACGTACACCTATCTGGAACAACCCTGACATATTACAAAACAATAATATGATTAATTTTCCAGAATGGAGTTGTAAAGGAATTAAATAATTAGAACATATATTAGAAGGAACAGACTTTATTCCATTCGACAGACTAGTTACACAATATGGGATCAACAAGAAAATATTTTTAGAATATCAACAAATTAAATCCATAGTAAAAAAGAGATTTAACCTCAGTCAAGTTGAATTACAAACACCACCAAGTGCGGTACACTTTCTTACTCTTAAATCCCCCAAATTATTATCTAAAATATACAGAACACTTTCTAAAATAGATGAATCAATATCCCTTGCTATTGCAAAGTGGGAAGCAGATTTATCAGTAAGCTTAGACCAAAACTTTTGGTCTCAGATTTGCTTAAAAACCTTTAAATTGATCAAAAATCCCAGTCTGCAATTAATACAATACAAAATACTACATAGAGTGCACTATACAGGTCATCGGATGTTCCAGATGGGCTTTACATCTTCCAACAACTGCTCACGCTGTCAAGGTAATAAATCAGACAATTACATCCATGCTCTTTGGTTCTGTCCACCAGTGCAGAAGTTTTGGCGCGTGTTGGGAAGGAAGTATTATTTTTTGTTTGTGTGTGTTATTTTTTGCATCTATGGCTTCGCAGTCTTTCAAACTCCTTCCCAATTCTCCAGTTAAGCAGTCAGTTTTCTCTTTCCCCAAATTACTAGCCCAAATTTTAATTTCCCACCTTGAATAAAAGCACTCCTGGTCTTCAGCCAGGTGTTAGGGCTTGCTTTTCAGGTTCCTGGACACATCATTCTGTGAACAATTCAACCAGAAACTTGCCTTAACTTATCCATTGATGTTAACCTATAATTTCCTTCCGACTGTTGCCGTGGAGAACTGGTCGGGATCTGCTTTGCTTCTGAAAATAACAACACTAAGACATTTTCATTATTATCGCGAGTGCACTTCTGTCTCTCCTGTCACAAATACCAATTATGTCATGTTTATGTCATGAATATGAATGTAAGCATTTTCTTCCTCGTTACATTTCATGTTAATTGAGTGTAAGCTGCTTTCTTCGTTGCAGGCCATCTGCCATGTGATCATCTTAATTAAGTGTAAGCTGCATCTTCATTGCATCCTATATTGTGCTAATCATTGCATGTTTATGTATTCATATTTAATTTATGCATCTTTCCACTGAGCTTTAGATTCAAACTATCTCACTTCTGATTCGTTTCAAAATAATTTCACATGTAACAATTTGTGCATGTGTATTTTCTATTCGTGTTTACCTCTTTGTTGTGATGTGGTGGACATCCCTAAACAATCATGAGTTCAGGCTTCAATTTCAATCCAATCATGTCCTATATTCTCGCAGTCAAACTCGTGCGGCTTCACCTGAGACTGGACCTTATCCCTTTCTCACAGTGTCCTGTTCGGGCTTCAAAGCTCCAGCAAACACAGTCTGTTTCTTCTCTGTTTTGATCTGTCAGCATTCTTCTTCCTTCAGTCTTATTTTCATTTGTTCTGTTTTCTTCTCCATTCATCTTTTCAGTCTTCTCTTCCAAGATTGCTCCAAGCATGGCAAATATGACACTCAATGTCCAGTGCTCTTCCACACTTCTTTAGCCCACTGTTCAACTGCCCAGCCTGTAATTCACAGCACATGTTATAGCTTTGCTTTTCTTACGTGCTTCTGCTGGTCGTCAGTCGCCTTCAGTGTTAATGGATCAGGGGCACCGTCGTTTGCCTGCTGTATTCGAGTCCACGATGTTCTGTCGGTCTTCATCAGGAGAATGACTGTCCTTTTAAGCTTCTTCTCAGGGTCAAGGACAAAGTGACAGGTGAAGCTATAAATTTTCAGCCAAAAAGTGGCCTGTTTTTCCCCAATTGTTCCCCTATACTTTCTTGCCGGTTACTCAAAGTTCAATGTTGAGCGAAGTCCACCTGTATTGGCACACTAAAGCATACAATTAATATTATATTCATTTCTTTTCTTAAAAGCTTCATTTGCTTCATGTGCCTAGAGTTTTAACTCGTCTCTCTCTGTGTTCTTTCTTTCACACTCAGTTCCCCTTTTATGGGCATGCAAAGTTCCTGTCCCAGACACACACACACACACACACACACACACAGCAGGCATACAGAGCCATATTTCCTGTTTTCTGCAGACTCTGTCTCCCTTTGTATTTATAGTCTAAAAACCCCCTTTAATTCTACTAAATCTTGATCTAAAAACAATACACCTTCATTTCACTCACACACTTTTGAATAGAGCTCTTTCAAACATCAGGACATTAGGTCAGTTTTGTAGCGTCAGTCACACCATAATTTCTTAAGTGTATACACTTATGTGTTTTCAATCAGAAAAATAAACTCAACCTCTCATAACATCACTCATGGATTTCTTGAATTAAAAGCACTTTCAAACTTTAAAACATCCCACTTTACATCACAAAAGAAATATATTTCACCCCATTATTTCATACACACTTTTAAATGTTCTAACCTCTTTCAGACATGAATCGTCTCACACACCCTGCCTTTTCTCTCTCAAACTTCCCCCTTTTTCACTCACTCAGACAAATCACGCAGAGTCACTCAAATCAAATACTGACAGCATTCGCGCAGTTAAAATCACTCAAAATGCACTTTCATACGAGTATTTTGGAGATGCCTTCCATAATCAGAAAGAGCAAGTCAAAAAGAAAAGAAAAAAAAAAACTGAAACCTCTCATCATCCTCACAGCTTCTCACCACACACACATAACTGAAAAAATAAAACACACCACCATTTATGGCTCAACCTATATACATCTATCAAAATTCAGTCAATTACTATACATCCACACTAATGTATTCACACTGTATTTATACTCTCGTAATAAGCAAAACCAACCTCTTAAATACAGGCATTTAGCAAAATTTTCAAACAATAGTTACAAAGCTCGAAACCGAAAGCAACAATCTCTATGCGCGTCACCGCTCCTCATTTACATGAAACAGACGTCTTTTAATTACAACTGCACAGATTTCTTAGGCCTCTTAGCTCCTACAAATTTTGATAAATTTAACATAACGGTCCAACCGATCAGTCCCAAACTTTTTGTGCTCAATTCACCAGGGAAGTCCCAGACTATCCTGTCCAGATTTCTAAACCTAACTTAATTTGCCAGCATACCCAATAAGCGCAAAAATAGGAGACTCTAACTCCTAGCAATTTTGGAGATTCCCCAGTCCTCCCCGGTTTGTCGTACCGTACTAACCCATTAGTCGCCGCTAGGTCAAGGATAAACGTCTTTATCCAGGAGGGAGCGTTACCTCCGAGAAAATGCGCTTCTTAACAGATGCCGCTGTCATCCTAGAAGACTTTATAATAATTTGAAACAACAATCTACACCCAAAACAGGATTAAGATTGAGGCAGATCTCCCGTTGTGGACATAGGGGACTCTAACCCACAAAAATGACCATCACACGTAGACCAAATGACCAACGGGACTCTAACCCACACAATGACCAAATTCCCTATCACTCTAAGTTCACTTAGCAGTCCAACTGCTTTAATTCTCTTTTCATTCTTTCATTCTCATTACTCAGTACTGTCACTTATACTTCATTTTCATTACTTCAACCGGTAAACCTCATAAAAACTTCACCAAAATCAAAACAGACATTCACCAGTAATTTTCAGTGAGTAGACTTTAATTTTTTGTCATATCCAATCTAGCACATTTTGGAAAATTCAACAGGTATGTGCCTTACCTTTGTATAAGCCGGCTTGTCTCTCACTTCAGACCACTGACTCGTATCTGCCCATCTAATCACCACGGACCCCGGATCTCTCTACACCTCCACCAAAACCATTTGTTTTTTATAACTAGTGGGGTTTTTTGTTTGATAATCTAGATATAGTAAAACTGAGGCAGAAAGTGTTATTTTTAAATAAAGTTATTTCTAAGGTAAGATGAACTGAATTTGGTTTAAAAGATAAATTGCTGGTGTTAATCAGAAGTTGTACACCAAACTTAAAGGGAAACTGTGGGAATAATAATAATAATAATAATAATAATAATAATAATAATAATAATAATAATAATGGGGAAGATTAGTGAAGACTTTATGAGTAGAAAATGTGTGATTTCTTTTGATTTTTAGGATAAGTTGTTATAATATAGGCTTTAGAAACAGATATTAAATAGATTTACACATTGCATTCTGTGCTTTTAACGGAGTTGTGGCTCAGAGAGTCGTCTCTTGAGGGTCAAAAACTTTTGGTTAACGTTAATGATTAGCCAATCTACTGTGAGAATGACCTGAGTTCTTGAAGGATTGCGCATGCTTACAGACATAGGGAGTTCTTAACACACATGACAGTATTGATTTGAGGCCAAGGGCCTGAAATTCCTTTAGCTTTTAACTGAATTTGAGTTGGCCCAATAACAAGTGACAGAAAAGAGGAACTGAATAGGAGTTTGCTTGTAACTAAATTGAGTGACATGTAAAATATTGAGATAACACATGCAGCTCTAAATTAGTCTTATTATATAAAATGCAGTTACAGAATAACAAGTGCTTGTTGAAGTGACCACGTTTTTGTTTAAAACAGAAGCAAAAGGGAGAAAGCTTATATATTTTGGTTAAGTCTGATAAAGTATAGATTAGAGTGTATCATTACATTAAGAGCAGCAAAAATGAAATAAAATGTTATACCAAGAACAGGTTATAACACAGGAAATGTGAGTTCCAAAATACAGTTAGAGTTCAGCTTTTAGCTATGATGAAAGTTATTTAGGAGTAATTGATTATATGCTTAAACTTAGTTGAGTAAAATGGTTGTTTTTCTTTGATCCTTTAGTAGAATAAGTGTTTATGATGATTTTTATTGTGAAAGGTGATGTTAAGGGAGAGCTCCGTGCAGCAGCGGCAGTTTTGTGCACAGGATGCTGATAATCAGATAAGGAAGCAGCAGGAAGCACATGCAGAGACGTGCAAGCAGTGCTTTAAGAGTTTTACAAAGGCTGAGTAGTGTTACGAATACGAAGACGAAATTAGGTTCATGTTTTGAGTAATATTAGGGTTAATCAGGTTTGAATAAAGAGAACAATTGATGGACATAAGTGAGGGGAAGAGCATAGTAGGGAGAAGGTTTTTATCCATTACAGTTAAGGTGAATCTAGTCTTAGACTAGGATCTACTCTGCGAATTATTAGTTTCGGTCATGCTTTCATTTGTTTTGGTGACCTCTGGATGTTATCCAGAGGTCAAGAGAGGAAGTGTTGGGAAGGAAGTATTATTTTTTGTCATTTTTATTATTTCCATTTATTATTTTAATTCTATTTTTATTATTTTGTTATTATTGGTATTACTGTCATTACTGTTGCATCATAATCATATAGCAAACATGTATACAAGAAGTATTGCTACAAGAGGTATTGATATTGCATTCAAATGTTCAAATATATTGGTATTATATTAGTCTTTATTACAAGTCCAGGAAGAACCACTTTAAATTGTTGAGTAGTTGTGTTAGATTGAAACAGTTGTTATATATATTTTACATGTAAGTCAAGATCAGTACACACAGGATGGCCTTAGCCTGGTTGCCTAAGTTGAGGTCAACTAAGGTTCAGAGAGCACATGCAAACTCTGCACGCACAGACAGACGAGACATACACACACAGAGTTTCAGTTGTGCTGGCCTTCTGTCTAGTGAAAAGGTTACCAGGTGTAGCTGATGAAGTGAAGGGTGAAACAGAGGGCAGCAGAAGCTGACACACACACACAGGTTAGAGTTTTGCTTATGGCTGCATAGTCGAGGCGTACGTGTTAGTCTGTTCCAGGAAGTACACCAGATGTTCCAGATATAAGCGACAGCGGAGGCAAGCGTCCGAGGATGGAGACAGGAAGCATCTGGGGCCGAGCCGAAGACGATGACTGTGTCAAAGTTAACTGAACGTTTGTGGTTTAGGCTGATGTATGCTGTATTAAATCTGCCTAGCAACAGAAGAGGGGGCGGTACAATTCTCACCTCTATAAAGTCTTTGTTTTGACTTTTTTAAGACAGTTCAATACTGATTGGGTTGTTGAACTCACATGTGTAATTCATTAAAATGCCGTCTAATTGCACCCGGCCGGATCAGTGGTGGTTATTTTGAATTCCTCCTCAACATTTGAACCCTAACACGCGGGATATGTGAAAACTTATCGAAGTGTCTGAAATGTAACATTCCAGCCTCCCCTTTAGTGTGCTTGTTGGGCAAATTGGATGATGTCACTACAGAAACTAATACAGTCCACGTGGTTTTCACTGCCCTATGCATTGCCAAGAGAATGGTCTTCATGAACTGGAAAAATAAAAATAATCTTAATTCTAGTCAATATAGAAACCATCTAATAGATTACATTAGTATCAAGATAGCCTCTGCCACCACATTAGATCAATCCCTCTGGGCTCCTTTGATCGGCTCCATCACCTAGCGGGGATGGGGGGTCGTGGTTTAGTCCCGCCTTTGCTATTGTGGTTGATGTGGAGGTTGGGACGGGCTTAGGGCGTTTGGAGAATCCCTAGGGACGTTATCCTGGAGGGCTTAACCCAGGGGTTGTGGTCATAAACTGGTTAGTGGCTCTGGTTGCTCTTAGAGGGTGTTCTCCTCGTGACTGCGTGTAGTAGGGCTGGGGGAGGGTCTGTGCTGGCAAACGTAGGTTACTGGCCTGGTAGCCTGGCTGCCCCTGAGTGGATCCAGGGTAGGCGTGGGGGCTTGGGGTTCGGGGGGTGCTTCGCCTCTGTACTAGGGCTCTAGCTGGGCCTTGGGGGCTTCGATCCTTGTTGGTGTGTTGCCAAGGTTGTGGGCGGGTGGGTGCACGGGGGCTCAGCCCTGGCGCAGGGGGCCTTTGGTGCATCGGCCTAACTGGGGGGGGCTCTTCAACTGGCAGGGAGGTTGTTCCATCCTTGCAGGAGTCCACTCTGCAGGTGGGGGAGAGACATAGGAGAGGTGGAGAAAAAACTTAACTCGGGTGTCTATTGTCTTGTGTAGTCTGGGAGATGATTGAATGATGGGGTGGGTACAGTTTCCTCTGCGGTGGGGTCGGGTGGGCTTCCCCGGGTCCTGTGGGGCTTGGCGGTGCTGCTGCCGTAGGCCCCGGTCTGGATGTGCCTGGGCTCCCTTGCCTTGGTGGGTGCCGAAGGACGGGAGCTGGCCCCTTTTTTCCTCCCCATCCCCGGCTGCCTCACTCTTCCCCCTCCAACAGACCCACCCACACAAGTAGGGCGTTGGGGTGCGGGTGTGTCACCAGGGTGCAGGGGAGGTATTCCACCCACCCCCATCCCCTGCTGGCCACCTGTGCCTCAATTTTATTCCACAACTTAGACATCCACATCACTCACACTCTCATAACACATACATATAGGGCCTTGAGGGTGGGCACGTTAACGGCGTCTAGTGGACAGTCTGTGTATTCAACCCCACCTCTGGTGCCGGTGCCCACCTCTCAATTTTAAATCCATGAAGACATTGAGGGTTCTCGGGAGGGGCCGTGCTAACACCTGCTGCTCTCTGGCAGCAGCACAATGCCCTCCCTTGTTTTAAATGCACTTTAGAACAACACGCAGCAACACTACACATGAGCGAGAGGAGGGAGGTTTGGGGTCTTCACACACCCCCGTTCTCTGCTGGCCATCGGGGCGGGGTGGGGGGCTGGGTGGAGGTGTTGGCCTTCCGATTGGGGTCTGGGGTGCGGGGCCCCCCTGCTGCTGCGCAGCCTGGGGTGGTCTGCTTGCCTCCACCCCGGGGAAAAGGGTTGCATCTCCTGGGTCTAGGTGCCGTTTCCGCCTCTAGGGGCGAGGGTACCTGGACCCGGGGTATAGAGTATGTTTGGGGAGTGTGATTGTGTGTACATGTCCATGTTCAAGGTTCTTTATTTGTCACATGCATAGTTATGCAAGTATAACACACAGTGAAATGTATCCTGACACGCTCCTTGACATGTGCAAAGGGGGGGGGGGGGGGGTAGAGGAAAAAATATATATGAGAGAGCCTGTTTATGTCCCATGTTTTTATCCTTTTTATGTGTATGTCTTGTGCTTTTATTTCAGCGAACTGAGGATCTACCAGCGGCCGTGGGACCTTAGGTGGCGGGTCGTTTTCCACACTACTTTTTGTTTTACAGCACCAGGTGAATAGACTATAGTGGGGGTTTTTGTGTGGTTTTCTTTTGGTCCACCGCTGCTGGTAAGTCCCAGTTGTATGTTTATTTTTCTGCCAGTTGCAGACACACTGCTGGCCCAGAACAGTTTCAGCTCTGACCCCAGATGTCAGCCTAATGTGTACCTTAATAAAGCCATGTAATAACAACATGTGCATAATAGTGCAAAAGTAATATGAGGAAACTCTGTTCAGACAGTGAATAGACTGATTCTTATATAGCATTTTTCAACCCTCCCAGATTACTTAGAGTGCTCTATACATTTGAGACATTGGCTACCATAGCAGTATAGTATTGCAACATGGCATTTGGGTGTTCTATCTAAAATGGGAAAATAGGAACATAAATAGTGCCTCATTGCCAGACCTGGCCCACATATGGTTGACATACACCCTGCCATGACACCAGTCAGTCAGAAGTGCCAGCTTGATGCCAGATCTGGGCCAGGCCTGTTTTCTATGAGCCTGGGCCACATAAACCAAACCACATTTGAGCCAGATGTGGTATGCCATCACATAGACAGTGCCATCTCTGGATGACATGCGTCTTATCATACCAGAAGTCAGCCAGCACTGCTGGCTTGATACCAGATCCAGGCCAGACCTGCTTGCTATGTGGGAAATTATGTGCTCTACCTCCTGAGCTATAGCCACCCAGTGGTAAACGTGCTGGGTGTGGTGCCTGTTATCGGACCCGGAGTTAGCAACATCCCCCAAGAACCCAAAGAGTGGAGTCCTGGCCCCTAGCCCTGCCAGTGTAGCAGAAATGATGGCGGATGATGATGGCAGCAGCAGCCGTTCTTCTCTGGGCGAGTAGCTTAATGTTGTTCGTGTGTAATTTACGTTGAGTAGGCTAACCACATTATTAAATTAATGCATGTAAGGTGAACTAGCAAACACCTTCGTAGTTACATGCGGCTGTCTTCTTGTTTGATGGCAGATGCTCCCTTCACCCTGGCCAAAAAGGCTAAAATGACCAAAGAAAAAGTGGGAAACAGCTAAACATGAGAGATTTTTGGACGTTTGTGTTTTTTCCATTGAACTTCTCTTGGTGGCGCTGTCACTTGGTGTTCGCTCACTCTGCGGTATAGTATCACTTCCTGTTCCTGCTCAAACACAGTGGTGTTTCTGAGTAGCTTTTCTGCTTAGCAATTTAATTTAAATCTTTTGATACATCCCTTTTTCATAGTATAATCTTAACGTGCTTCATCTGAATCACCCTTTCTGTGTGCTCACTACCTAATTTATAGCCAAAGTATTCACTCACTGTCTCTGTACTGTTTTGCTAGCTTAGCTCGTAGCCGACTCGTTAGCACCATGGCTACTTCACCTGTCCCTCCTGCACTTTCCTGCTCATTGTGTCAGATGTTTAGTTACTCCTCAGCCTCCTTTAGCAGTAATGATACCTGTAACAAATGTAGCATATTTGCAGCTCTGGAGGCCAGGATTACTGAATTGGAGACTCTGCTTCGCACCCTTCATTCACCCGTAGCTAGCCAGGCCCCTGTAGCTGGTGCAGCCGAAGATAGCATAGGCCCCGCTAGCTGTTCCCCGGCAGACCCCAAGCAGCTGGGGAAAGAGGGCGGCTGGGTGACGGTGAGGAGGAAGCATAGTCCTAAACAGAAGCCCCAGGTACACCACCAACCTGTTCATGTGTCTAACCGTTTTTCCCCACTCAGCGACACACCCGCCGGGGGTCAAACTCTGGTAATTGGTGATTCTGTTCTCAGACATGTGAAGCTAGAGACACCGGCAACCATAGTCAATTGCCTTCCAGGGGCCAGAGCAGGCGACATTGAAGGAAATTTAAAACTGCTGGCTAAGGGTAAACGTAAATACAGTAAGATCATAATTCACGTCGGCAGTAATGACACCCGGTTACGCCAATCGGAGGTCACTAAAATCAATATTGAATCGGTGTGTAACTTTGCCAAAACAATGTCGGACTCTGTAGTTTTCTCTGGTCCCCTCCCCAATCAGACCAGGAGTGACATGTTTAGCCGCATGTTCTCCTTAAATTGCTGGCTGTCTGAGTGGTGTCCCAGAAACGATGTGGGCTTCATAGATAATTGGCAAACCTTCTGGAGGAAACCTGGTCTTGTTAGGAGAGACGGCATCCATCCCACTTTGGATGGAGCAGCTCTCATTTCTAGAAACATGGACCAATTTATTAAACCCCCCAAAATATGACTATCCAGAGTTGGGACCAGGAAGCAGAGTTGCAGTCTTACACGCCTCTCTGCAGCTTCTCTCCTCCTGCTACCCCCAAAAACCCATCTCCATTGAGACTGTGTCAGCTCCCAAAAAGACAAAAAACAAACCAAAAACCAGCAATAAACAACTTAAACATAAAAAATCACAAAGAAAGAACAATACAGTATCCACATCTGAACCAAAGAGTAAAACAGTGAAATGTGGATTATTAAATATTAGGTCTCTCTCCTCCAAGTCTCTGTTAGTACATGACTTAATAATTGATCAACAAATCGATTTACTCTGCCTTACAGAAACCTGGTTGCAGCAGGATGATTATGTTAGTTTAAATGAATCAACACCCCGAGTCATTCTAACTACCAGAAACCTCGAAGCACAGGCCGAGGGGGCGGTGTGGCAGCAATTTTTCACACCAGCCTATTAATTAACGAAAGACCAAGACAGACTTTTAATTCATTTGAAAGCCTGATGCTTAGCCTTCCACCCCAGCTGTAAAACTCAGAAACCAGTCTTACTTGTTATCATCTATCGTCCACCTGGGCCTTACACAGAGTTTCTCTCTGATTTCTCAGACTTTTTATCTGATTTAGTGCTCAGCTCAGATAAAATAATTATTGTGGGTGATTTTAACATCCATGTAGATGCTAAAAATGACAGCCTCAACATGGCATTTAATCTGTTATTAGACTCAATTGGCTTCTCTCAAAATGTAAAAGAACCCACCCACCACTTTAATCACACTCTAGATCTTGTTTTAACGTATGGCATAGAAACTGAACATTTAACAGTGTTTCCTGAAAACCCTCTGCTGTCTGATCATTTCCTGATAACATTTACATTTAATAATTGATTACACAGCAGTGGAGACTAGACTTTATCAAAGTAGATGTCTTTCTGAAAGTGCTGTAACTAAGTTTAAGAATATAATCCACCCACTGTTATCATCTTCAATGCCCTGTACCAACATAGAGCAGAGCAGCTACCTGAACGCTACTCCAACAGAGGTCGATTATCTTGTTAATAATTTTACCTCCTCACTACGTACGACTCTGGATACTGTAGCTCCTGTGAAAACTAAGGCCTCAAATCCAAAGTCCCTGACTCCGTGGTATAATTCTTAAACACGTAGCCTAAAGGAGATAACTCGTAAGCTGGAGAGGAAATGGCGTGTCACAAATTTAGAGGATCATCATTTAGCCTGGAGAAATAGTTTGCTGCTTTATAAGAAAGCCCTCCGCAAAGCCAGAACATCTTACTATTCGTCACTGATTGAAGAAAATAAGAACAACCCCAGGTTTCTCTTCAGCACTGTAGCCAGGCTGACAAAAAGTCAGAGCTCTACTGAGCCAACAATCCCTTTAACGTTAACTAGTAATGACTTCATGAACTTCTTCACAAATAAAATTTTTATCATTAGAGAAAAAATTACCAATAATCATCCCACAGATGTAATATTATCTACAGCTACTTTTAGTACCATCGATGTTAAGTTAGACTCTTTTTCTCCAATTGATCTTTCTGAGTTAACTTCAATAATTAATTCCTCCAAACCATCAACGTGTCTTTTAGACCCCATTCCTACAAAACTGCTCAAAGAAGTCCTGCCATTAATTAATGCTTCAATCTTAAATATGATCAACCTATCTCTAATAATCGGCTATGTACCACAGGCCTTCAAGGTGGCTGTAGTTAAACCTTTACTTAAAAAGCATCTCTAGACCCAGCTGTCTTAGCTAATTATAGGCCAATCTCCAACCTTCCTTTCATATCAAAAATTCTTGAAAGAGTAGTTGTCAAACAGCTAACAGATCATCTGCAGAGGAATGGCTTATTTGAAGAGTTTCAGTCAGGTTTCAGAGCTCATCACAGCACAGAAACAGCTTTAGTGAAGGTTACAAATGATCTTCTTATGGCCTCTGACAGTGGACTCATCTCTGTGCTTGTCCTGCTAGACCTCAGTGCTGCGTTTGATACTGTTGATCATAATATCCTATTAGAGCGATTAGAACATGCTGTAGGTATTACAGGTACTGCACTGCAGTGGTTTGTATCATATCTAACTAATAGACTCCAATTTGTTCATGTAAATGGAGAGTCCTCTTCACACACTAAGGTCAATTATGGTGTTCCACAGGATTCAGTGCTAGGACCAATTCTATTTACATTATACATGCTTCCCTTAGGCAGCATCATTAGAACACATAGCATAAATTTTCACTGCTATGCAGATGACACACAGCTCTATCTATCCATGAAGCCAGATAACACACACCAATTAGTTAAACTGCAGGAATGTCTTAAAGACATAAAGACCTGGATGGCCGCTAACTTTCTGCTTCTTAATTCAGATAAAACTGAGGTTATTGTACTCAGCCCTGAAAATCTTAGAAATATGGTATCTAAGCAGATTCTTACTCTGGATGGCATTACCTTGGCCTCCAGTAACACTGTGAGGAACCTTGGAGTCATTTTTGACCAGGACATGTCCTTCAATGCACATATTAAACAAATATGTAAGACTGCTTTCTTCCATTTGTGCAACATCTCTAAAATTAGAAATATCCTGTCTCAGAGTGATGCTGAAAAACGTTCATGCATTTATTACTTCCAGGCTGGACTACTGTAGATCATTATTATCAGGATGTCCTAAAAACTCCCTGAAAAGCCTTCAGCTGATCCAAAATGCTGCAGCAAGGGTCCTGACAGGGACTAGAAAGAGAGAGCATATTTCTCCTGTTTTGGCTTCCCTTCATTGGCTTCCTGTTAAATCCAGAATTGAATTCAAAATCCTGCTCCTCACATACAAGGTCTTAAATAATCAGGCCCCATCTTATCTTAATGACCTTGTAGTACCATATCACCCTATTAGAGCACTTCACTCTCACACTGCAGGCCTACGTGTTGTTCCTAGAGTATGTAAAAGTAGAATGGGAGGCAGAGCCTTCAGTTTTCAGGCCCCTCTTCTGTGGAACCAGCTTCCAGTTTGGATTCGGGAGACAGACACTATCTCTACTTTCAAGATTAGGCTTAAAACTTTCCTTTTTGCTAAAGCATATAGTTAGGGCTGGACCAGGTGACCCTGAATCCTCCCTTAGTTATGCTGCAATAGACGTAGGCTGCCGGGGATTCCCATGATGCATTGAGTTTTTCCTTTCCAGTCACCTTTCTCACTCACTATGTGTTAATAGACCTCTCTGCATCGAATCATATCTGTTATTAATCTCTGTCTCTCTTCCACAGCATGTCTTTATCCTGTTTTTCTTCTTTCACCCCAACCGGTCGCAGCAGATGGCCCCGCCCCTCCCTGAGCCTGGTTCTGCCGGAGGTTTCTTCCTGTTAAAAGGGAGTTTTTCCTTCCCACTGTCGCCAAAGTGCTTGCTCATAGGGGGTCATATGATTGTTGGGTTTTTCTCTGTATTTATTATTGTGCTATCTACTGTACAATATAAAGCGCCTTGAGGCGACTTTTGTTGTGATTTGGCGCTATATAAATAAAATTGAATTGAAATGCCATGACACCAGTCCGTCAGAAGTAAATGGTAAATGGACTGGTTCTTATATAGCGCTTTTCTACTCTGAGCACTCAAAGCGCTTATACAACTAATTCGTTTACCCAATCACACCCATTCACACAAGCACTTCTTCTAAGCTAAGTGCTAATTATCTAACATTCATACACATTCACACTCCGATGGATGCATCGGAGAACAACATGGGGTTAGTATCTTGCCCAAGGATATTTGGCATGCAGACTGGAGCAGCCTGGGATTGAACCACCGAGCTTCTGGTTAGTGGCTGACCTGCTCTGCCACCTGAGCTACAGCCACCCCAAGAAGTGCTAGCTTGATGCTGGATCTGGGCCAGACCGGTTTCCTATGAGCCTGGGCCACACACACCAAACCACAATCAGGCCAGATGTGGCATGCCATCACAAAACAGTGCCATCTACATCAGGCCTGGCCCATATCTGGATGGCATAGCACTTACAATGCCGGAAGTCAGCTAGCAATGCCGCCTTGACAACAGATCCAGGCCAGACCTGTCTGCTATGTGGGCGTGTGCACACCTGTGTGCACACCTGTGTGGATGACCACAGCTGTATTCAAAACGTTTCTCCATGTAATGATCTGCTAGAGGGTGTGGGGAGCCATAGCCTCGTCCCCCAGGTCATGAAGCAGGTATGGAGGAGATCCAGGCCCGGACATCCAGAGGCCCCAGAATGCGAGAGCCCAAGATGAACCACCGGAGGGGCAACCGTGCCACCCTCCTGGGAAGAGCTGAAGAAAGCCACAGACGAGGGGTCAACCAGCAGCCACGGAGCAGAAGTGTTACGATTTAATGTTGTCAGTGTTTTGTTTTATGTTATGTTTAAGGATTTGTTCTCGTTTCCTGTTTTATTGTGAAGGTCTGCGTCTCATGTGAGTGTGTTCAGTTTTACCTCTGTCTCGTCTTGTTGATTGTTCCCCACCTGTGTGTAATCTCCCTGTGTTTTGCGGCTATGAGCCGGGTCGTAACAGAAGCCAGAAGAGGTGCAGTGACATTCCCACAGGCTCTGCCAGCAGCCAGCTGTGCCAGAATAGACCAAGCCGCAGGGCAGCCTGAGGGCCCCCCACCCCCCAGAGGAGGCCCAACCAAGCCATGGGTGTCCAGCCCCACCAAGGAGCCACAGAGTGAGCCGGTACATACCTGAGCGCCCGGCTCCGCACACCAAGAACCACCAACGCACCGATGCCTGAGGGCACCAGCCACCGGCAGATGGTGTGGTGAGGGGAGATAGTTCTCCATACTTTGGAGGGCCTCAGGCCTCACAAATTTGTCTTAAAACAGGTTGCTTAGTGATAGTGCTGGCAGGTACACCTTCCAATATGGTTTCTTGACGACGGGCCGGACTAAGTTTGAACAGCCATATCAGCTCTCCATTAAGGAGGATGAGCTTATGCGGACGTTTTAAAGGCACTGCCCTGATTTTGTTGGGCAGAGGTGGCAAAAGTGCAGAGTTTCTTTACTTAGGTAGACGTAATGAAGCAACTTCTTTACTCAAGTAAAAGTGGAAAAGTACAGGCTCTGAAATGTACTCAATGTCAGAAAGTAACTTCTTGAAGAACATTTCTATTAACAATTTTCAAACAAAGGTAATTGATCCTTGCACTATATTAATATAACAATGAAATAATGTTAGTGCAAAAATATAAAGTCTAATTGTAATTAATTTACTCAGTTTATGTTATGTAGGGAACCTGCATTGAAAGACAGTTTTAAAAAAATTATATGTATTAAGTTAAGAATTTAGGTAATGAATCATAAATGCAAATTATGAATACGCTGATCATGAGCACCACAGTCACTGTGCACCAGTCCAACAAAATTCTTTACTATGTGCTGGAAACTAACCTGTTTATCCTGGCAGTACCTCTGGATTGGCAGACCGGGGTGGTGGTTCCCATCTTTCAGAAGGGGAACCAGAGGCAGGGCCGATTATACACTGGGGTAAGAGGGGGCAATGACCCCTTAAAGCAAAGTTCTGCCCCCTTAAGTAAATTTTTTAGAAGTTGAGATTTTTTGTTTTTTGATTTTCTGTTTTCTGCCTGAGGCATTGCCACCTTAACGTAGTCAGAGCTGTAGTTGTCTGATTTTTTTTAGGTAGACCTGTAAAGATGCTGTTATAGTAATCAAGCCTACTAAAGATGAATGCATGGACTAAGTTTTTCAGGTGCTGTTGAGACATCAGATCTTTTATCCTTGATATATTCTTGAGGTGATAGTAAGCTGACTTTGTTATCGTCTTAATGTGTTTTTCTACATTAAGGTCTGCGTCCATTACTACACCCAAATTTCATTTGTAACCTTCACTAAGGTTACAAATGATCTATCTGAACTGAACTATCTGCTTTAGGCTACGTGTTTGAGAATTATACCACGGAGTCAGCTACTTCGGATTTGAGGCCTTAGTTTTCACAGGAGCTATAGTATCCAGAGTCGTACGTAGTGAGGAGGTAAAATTATTAACAAGATAATCGACCTCTGTTGAAGTAGCGTTCAGGTAGCTGCTCTGCTCTGTTGGTACAGGGCATTGAAGATGATAACAGTGGGTGGATTATATTCTTAAACTTAGTTACAGCACTTTCAGAAAGACATCTACTTTGATAAAGTCTACTCTCCACTGCTGTGTAATCAATTATTGTAAATGTTATCAGGAAATGATCAGACAGCAGAGGGTTTTCAGGAAACACTGTTAAATGTTCAGTTACTATGCCATATGTTAAAACAAGATCTAGAGTGTGATTAAAGTGGTGGGTGGGTTCTTTTACATTTTGAGAGAAGCCAATTGAGTCTAATAACAGATTAAATGCCATGTTGAGGCTGTCATTTTTAGCATCTACATGGATGTTAAAATCACCCACAATAATTATTTTATCTGAGCTGAGCACTAAATCAGATAAAAAGTCTGAGAAATCAGAGAGAAACTCTGTGTAAGGCCCAGGTGGACGATAGATGATAACAAGTAAGACTGGTTTCTGAGTTTTACAGCTGGGGTGGATGAGGCTAAGCATCAGGCTTTCAAATGAATTAAAAGTCTGTCTTGGTCTTTTGTTGGTTATTAGGCTGGTTTGAAAAATTGCTGCCACACCGCCCCCTCGGCCTGTGCTTCGAGGTTTTTGGTAGTTAGAATGACTCGGGTGTTGATTCATTTAAACTAACATACTCATCCTGCTGCAACCAGGTTTCTGTAAGGCAGAGTAAATCAATTTGTTGATCAATTATTAAGTCATGTACTAACAGACTTTGAGGAGAGAGACCTAATATTTAATAATCCACATTTCACTGTTTTACTCTTTGGTTCAGATGTGGATACTGTATTGTTCTTTCTTTGTGATTTTTTTTTTATGTTTAAGTTGTTTATTGCTGGTTTTTAGTTTGTTTTTTGTCTGTTTGGGACCTTACACTGTCTCAATGAAGATGGGTTTTGGGGGGGGGGGGGTAGCAGGAGGAGAGAAGCTGCAGAGAGGCGTGTAAGACTGCAACTCTGCTTCCTGGTCCCAACTCTGGATAGTCATATTTTGGGGGGTTTAATAAATTTGTCCATATTTCTAGAAATGAGAGCTGCTCCATCCAAAGTGGGATGGATGCCATCTCTCCTAACAAGACCAGGTTTCCTCCAGAAGGTTTGCCAATTATCTATGAAGCCCACATCGTTTCTGGGACACCACTCAGACAGCCAGCAATTTAGGAAGAACATGCGGCTAAACATGTCACTCCTGGTCTGATTGGGGAGGGGACCAGAGAAAACTACAGAGTCCGACATTGTTTTGGCAAAGTTACACACCGATTTAATATTGATTTTAGTGACCTCCGATTGGCGTAACCGGGTGTCATTACTGCCGACGTGAATTATGATCTTACTGTATTTACGTTTACCCTTAGCCAGCAGTTTTAAATTTCCTTCAATGTCGCCTGCTCTGGCCCCTGGAAGACAATTGACTATGGTTGCCGGTGTCTCTAGCTTCACATGTCTGAGAACAGAATCACCAATTACCAGAGTTTGACCCCCGGCGGGTGTGTCGCCGAGTGGGGAAAAACGGTTAGACACACGAACAGGTTGGTGGTGTACCTGGGGCTTCTGTTTAGGACTATGCTTCCTCCTCACCGTCACCCAGCCACCCTCTTTCCCCAGCTGCTTGGGGTCTGCCGGGGAACAGCTAGCGGGGCCTACGCTATCTTCGGCTGCACCAGCTACAGGGGCCTGGCTAGCTACGGGTGAATGAAGGGTGCGAAGCCGAGTCTCCAATTCAGTAATCCTGGCCTCCAGAGCTGCAAATATGCTACATTTGTTACAGGTATCATTACTGCTAAAGGAGGCCGAGGAGTAACTAAACATCTGACACAATGAGCAGGAAAGTGCAGGAGGGACAGGTGAAGTAGCCATGGTGCTAACGAGTCGGCTACAAGCTAAGCTAAGCTAGCGAAACAGTACAGACACATTGAGTGAATACTTTGGCTATAAATTCGGTAGTGAGTACACAGAAAGTGTGCTTCGGATGAAACACGTGAAGATTATCCTATGAAAAAAGTGTGTATTTAAAGGTTTTAAATTAAATTGCTAAGCAGATAAGCTACTCAAACACCACTGTGTTTTAGCAAGAACAGGAAGTGATATTCTACCACAGAGAGCAAACACCATGTGACAGCGCCACCAAAGTAATAATCTTACTTAAAAATGGGAGATTTGAGATCGGCCTGTAGTTGTTCATTTGCGTCTTGTCAAGATTGTCCTTTTTCAGTAGAGGTTTAATTACAGCAGCTTTTAGTGGCTCTGGAAACACACCTGACATTAAAGAAAAGTTGATGATCTGTAACAGGTCTGACTCCAAAGTCTTTGAGACCTTTTTGAAAAAAACTTGTTGGCAGGACATCTAAACAGCAAGAGGAGGAGTTCAGTTGACCTAAGATGTCCTCCAGGTCTTTGCTGTTAATAGGGTGAAACTGTTTCGTGGTGTTTAAACAGTTTTTCGGTGGACACAGTACATATCCTGAATCTGCTGTTGATGTACCAATTGCTTGTCTAATCTTTTGGATTTTGTCTGTGAAGAATTTGGCAAAGTCATTGCAGGCCATGGTCGAATGAAGTTCAGCTGCCACTGACACAGGAGGGTTTGTTAGCCTGTCAACTGTAGCAAATAAGACCCGAGCGTTATGACCATTTTTGGTGATGATGTCACAGAAGTAGGACCTTCTTGCACTCAGTTGTAAATAATAATTGTGAAGTTTCTCTTTATAGATGTCATAATGAACCTGGGGGTTTGTTTTTCTCCATCTGCACTCAGCTTTCCTGCACTCTTTTTTCATTTTTCACCAGTGTGGAGTTTCTCCATGGAGACTTCTTCCTTCCAGAGGTAACAAGAACAGCAAACTCCCGGCACATCATTTTCAAACCCCCCGCAGTCACCCCACCCAACCCCCACACCTTTTTCGCCTCCATTGCCACCATGTGCCCCCCTTAAATTTTTGTCTGCCCCCTTATATATGCCTGTCTAGAACTGGCCCAGACCAGAGGGTGTGCTCCAAGTACAGGGGAACACACAACTCAGCCTCCCCGGAAAAGACTATGCCAGGTTGCTGGAAAGTAGAGCCTGTCTGGTAGTCGGCTCTCGAATACAGGAGAGAACAACGTGGTTTTTGTCCCAGTCTAGGAACACTGGATCAGCACTTTAACCTCTAGAGGACAGTTCAGGGTGCATGGCAGTTTGCAAAACCAGTCTAGATGTGTTTTGTGGACATTGAGTATGGGGGGTATGGGGTGTCTGGTCCATTGCTACAGGTCATTTGATCCTTACTAAACCACTGCAAGAGCTCAGGCCACATAGTCAGCAATAAGTCAGGCTTTTTCCCAGTGAGTGCTGGACTCCAGTAGCGATGTCTATTGTTACAAATTCTGTTTATAATTGTTATGGACAGAATTTCAACCAAATGGTGGAAGGCTTCCACTTGGGTGGTCTCAGAATCTCGTCTGTTTTTCACAGATGATGTAGTTCTGTTGGCAACATCAGGTGACGTCTGACATCTTGTATTTCTGACATTTGAAATACAAAAGAGCAGGAACTCCAGCAATACTTGAGGAAAGAAGAACAGCTTTAATAATTGACCAACGCGTTTTGGCTTGTGGCCTTCGTCAGGGTCATCGAAATGTTAGAGCTTACTATTTATTTTAATAATTATAATTTTTCAAATGATTTTTCAAATTAATTTCCACCAATTCAGAATTGGATTTTTAAGTTCCACAGCATATCTTTATGTCTTTAGAAGACTATGTCAAAGTTCAATATTCCTGCTTGAATTGAAGTTGTTAATATCATTGCATGTGACTAGACTAACATAGGCCTGCTGGGTCACAGAGTTTGTAATACATCAGTGAAAACCCTAAACTTAAACCTGATCATCTCATTATAAAGACACACCAAACAGTTTTTGCAGTAAACACCTCTAATAGGTTTCAGGTTGGCATGGATGCTTTCTTCTTGATGTGGGTGTGCATTAGATGAAGCAGGTGTCCCTTCATTTAAGAGATTAAGACTACCACACTCACTCTTATTCTTCTTCACCACTGGATCTATGGCTGCTAACAGCTGCTCTTCGTCCAGGTTCTTTTGCCACAACAATTTGTCACTACCTTTTTTTAATTCTGTCCCCTAACTGTGAATGCTGCAATGGAACATGAACTCATGTGGCGATATCAGTGCCACTGAATGCTTAACTAATGGTTCACCAAAGAATTCAAGGACTGATTATAGGTTGTTTTTGTGTTCTTCAGTGAAGTCTTCAGGCTCAGAAACATGAGGTCCAGAAGCAGAGAGTCTCACATAGTTGTCAAGTTGTTTTGTCAAATCGTTTGGTGAGATTTTAGGTGACAACAGATCGTTATGAGATTTTACTGTTCATACACTTTAAAGGCTATTAAGACATGTTTGTGGTAAAATATGCACTGTGCCTTTAATAACATATGTGGTATTAAAATACGCCAAATGTTTTCCTTTTAAGCACATTTTATATAAAACCGATTTACCCATAGGCCGCCATTGTTTACTTCTCAGTGCACTCTGGGTAGTCTAATGCGGTTGCACCGCATCCAGTTCACAGTTAGCAGTGCACTCGAGATGGCTTCTGTTCAGCCTTTCCAGTTTGAACCAGAGCAAACTGAGAGAGAATGAAAATAGTCAACCAGTACTTTGTTTTCATCTTCATCTAAACTATCTGTCAAACAAGGACGCGAGCGTGAAGGAAAGCTACTGGTGTCTATGCGGCTACTGCTTGCCAATGGCGACGGCGACAGAGTTTGTTGTAAAGAACCAAAACTTTTTGAAGCCATATGTCTTATTCCAGATGTTCTTTGGGCAGTCCTTGTTATCCTCCATGACCGGTATCCGGTCTTCAAGTGATAACGTGATGAATCCTGCTTCTGGGCCCAAAGTATTCTGCATTTAATAAGACTGTTGTGTTTTTAACTTGTTTTAATGCTTTCTATCTTGTTCGATTTAATCTCAACATGCCCCTAAAAACAGTCAGTGATCACTGTTGGCTTTTCACAGTTTTTATTACCACAAATCACTTTAAAGCTCAGTTTTTAAACCCTTATGATGTAACTACAGCCCCGCCCATGCTGCAGCAGTATATTAATGACTAACCTCGTATTGTGGATGGATAATAATTCGGTGGTTCTCCTGACTGACGTTTGGTCCATTTAAAGAATCCTGCCATGCAATTGCATTTGCCACTAACCATTGGGAACCCTCACATTAACTTCTATAGAGTGGAAAAAAGCCCTCCGTTTGTTAGCGTTCGTCCTTCATCTTTACTCTTTATGTTATGCTAACATAGCTTTGTCACTTGCAATCACATAGCACATCAATATATACCAGCTAGTCCAACTTCAGTAACCCTACAAATGTCGATGCTGTTTACTTTCCTTACTTCATTTATGTTGGAAGTGCAGAGCTGTACGTCTTAATTTGTTTAATAAATTTCTCAGTCAGAACATGGTATATTATATTTAGATGGAAGCTAGCGAGCTAACTCCAGTAAATGTAAAAAATTGTGTTTTAAACTTAACTGCTACACCTGGTAGAGCAGCAACACTGATCATTTTATTACAGATGAACAAATTTAGACAGTTTTTACTGTCTAAGTACAAATCTATGAAGACTTGATCACAGGGTAGGCACTGTTGCCCAT
>JAQSNX010005207.1:0-34465 GCA_029532605.1 Oreochromis grahami | reverse complement strand
CTCTCTGGAAGTTAGCAGGCTTAATAGCTTCTTCCATGTTATGCACTGAGAATTCTGTACGCAGACACAACAACAAACGTCCCGCTTCACGAAGCTTCTGTCGTATATAATCATACTTTGTAGGGTCTTGTCCATGTTTATTGTAGAGGGACTGGGCAAACCGAATAACAGTAAAGTCATTTCGCACAGCTGAGGCAATCTCATCTTGTTTCATAACAGCAAGAACCTTCCACACTCCACTTGACACCTGCGGATAACACTGAGACTCCAGAGTTAAAGCCAGGCCGAGTACTTTGGTTCTTCCAGGTTCTTTATCTGTGTCATCTTTTGGTTTGTTAGGACATCTGCGGACATGTCTCCAAAGATCCTTGCGAACATACATCCCTTGACAATAAAAGCAATGAGCAAACTTTCCCTCTACTGCTTTAATCTTGGGTCTTCTCTTTCACTTTCAGTGGTCCCACTCCACCATGCAAAACTGCAGCATTATGCTTAAAATTTCCCTTATTTCTCAATTTCTCTAACAGGCTTTTACGCTCGTTTGAGTCTCTAGGCAGGGAAAATGCATGCACAACATCAGGAGCTGTTTTGTGCGTTTTCAGGTGGCGGGAAATTTTAGCTTGTGGTTTGCCACAAAAATAGCAGTAATTTCTTTTACTTAAAGTCATTTTTTCTGATTCAGTTTCGCAAAGCTCACTTTTATCTTCTGGCTTGTCTTTTGTCAAGTTGTGGATTAAATTTGTTGAATCTGATTGTTCATGCGCTTTGGAGATGTCATCTTGGCATAGCAGACCTTTTGATGTGCTTGGCAATAATGAGATGTCTTTATCTGAATCTTCATCATATGACTCTGAATCTGGCACATATTCTTCTTCTGATATGCTGTGGTTGCCATCATCATCGCTTGATATTTGATCCAGAACTGAATGTGGCAATCCATCCTCCCTGAATATTCAGAAATTTCTTCTTTCTGGAATGTAAGAATAAAAGTTATTTTAATTGATCAATACTTTAGACAGGTAAAAAAATAAACTGAAAAAAGTCAAGCCAAATATGAATGGGATACACACCTGAGTTGACTGGTGACAATTCTGATTTGCCAATTTTGCAAGGCAGGATTTGTGCCAGACCCCTAAACAAACTGAAACACATTTTGATAGACTTAATTTAGCTTTGCAGTTCTATTGGCGCTATCACTTGGTGTTCGCTGGCTTGTGGTAGAGTATCACTTCCTGTTCCTGCTCAAACACAGTGGTGTTTCTGAGTAGCTTTTCTGCTTAGCAATTTAATTTAAATCTTTTGATACATCCCTTTTTCATAGTATAATCTTAACGTGCTTCATCTGAATCACCCTTTCTGTGTACTCACTACCTAATTTATAGCCAAAGTATTCACTCACTGTCTCTTTACTGTTTCGCTAGCTTAGCTCGTAGCCGACTCGTTAGCACCATGGCTACTTCACCTGTCCCTCCTGCACTTTCCTGCTCATTGTGTCAGATGTTTAGTTACTCCTCGGCCTCCTTTAGCAGTAATGATACTTGTAACAAATGTAGCATATTTGCAGCTGTGGAGGCCAGGATTACTGAATTGGAGACTCGGCTTCGCACCCTTCATTCACCCATAGCTAGCCAGGCCCCTGTAGCTGGTGCAGCCGAAGATAGCGTAGGCCCCGCTAGCTGTTCCCCGGCAGACCCCAAGCAGCTGGGGAAAGAGGGCGGCTGGGTGACGGTGAGGAGGAAGCATAGTCTTAAACTGAAGCCCCAGGTACACCAATTCAATTCAATTCAATTCAATTTTATTTATATAGCGCCAAATCACAACAAAAGTCGCCTCAAGGCGCTTTATATTGTACAGTAGATAGCACAATAATAAATACAGAGAAAAACCCAACAATCATATGACCCCCTATGAGCAAGCACTTTGGCGACAGTGGGAAGGAAAAACTCCCTTTTAACAGGAAGAAACCTCCGGCAGAACCAGGCTCAGGGAGGGGCGGCCATCTGCTGCGACCGGTTGGGGTGAAAGAAGGAAAACAGGATAAAGACATGCTGTGGAAGAGAGACAGAGATTAATAACAGATATGATTCGATGCAGAGAGGTCTATTAGCACATAGTGAGTGAGAACCTGTTCATGTGTCTAACCGTTTTTCCCCACTCGGCGACACACCGCCGGGGGTCAAACTCTGGTAATTGGTGATTCTGTTCTCAGACATGTGAAGCTAGAGACACCGGCAACCATAGTCAATTGTCTTCCAGGGGCCAGAGCAGGCGACATTGAAGGAAATTTAAAACTGCTGGCTAAGGGTAAACGTAAATACAGTAAGATCATAATTCACGTCGGCAGTAATGACACCCGGTTACGCCAATCGGAGGTCACTAAAATCAATATTGAATCGGTGTGTAACTTTGCCAAAACAATGTCGGACTCTGTAGTTTTCTCTGGTCCCCTCCCCAATCAGACCAGGAGTGACATGTTTAGCCGCATGTTCTCCTTAAATTGCTGGCTGTCTGAGTGGTGTCCCAGAAACGATGTGGGCTTCATAGATAATTGGCAAACCTTCTGGAGGAAACCTGGTCTTGTTAGGAGAGACGGCATCCATCCCACTTTGGATGGAGCAGCTCTCATTTCTAGAAATATGGACAAATTTATTAAACCCCCAAAATATGACTATCCAGAGTTGGGACCAGGAAGCAGAGTTGCAGTCTTACACGCCTCTCTGCAGCTTCTCTCCTCCCGTTACCCCCAAAAACCCATCTCCATTGAGACTGTGTCAGCTCCCAAAAAGACAAAAAACAAACTAAAAACCAGCAATAAACAACTTAAACATAAAAAATCACAAAGAAAGAACAATACAGTATCCACATCTGAACCAAAGAGTAAAACAGTGAAATGTGGATTATTAAATATTAGGTCTCTCTCCTCCAAGTCTCTGTTAGTACATGACTTAATAATTGATCAACAAATCGATTTACTCTGCCTTACAGAAACCTGGTTGCAGCAGGATGAGTATGTTAGTTTAAATGAATCAACACCCCGAGTCATTCTAACTACCAGAAATCTCGAAGCACAGGCCGGGGGGGTGGTGTGGCAGCAATTTTTCACACCAGCCTATTAATTAACGAAAGACCAAGACAGACTTTTAATTCATTTGAAAGCCTGATGCTTAGCCTCGTCCACCCCAGCTGTAAAACTCAGAAACCAGTCTTACTTGTTATCATCCATCATCCACCTGGGCCTTACACAGAGTTTCTCTCTGATTTCTCAGACTTTTTATCTGATTTAGTGCTCAGCTCAGATAAAATAATTATTGTGGGTGATTTTAACATCCATGTAGATGCTATAAATGACAGCCTCAACATCGCATTTAATCTGTTATTAGACTCAATTGGCTTCTCTCAAAATGTAAAAGAACCCACCCACCACTTTAATCACACTCTAGATCTTGTTTTAACGTATGGCATAGAAACTGAACATTTAACAGTGTTTCCTGAAAACCCTCTGCTGTCTGATCATTTCCTGATAACATTTACATTTACAATAATTGATTACACAGCAGTGGAGAGTAGACTTTATCAAAGTAGATGTCTTTCTGAAAGTGCTGTAACTAACTTTAAGAATATAATCCACCCACTGTTATCATCTTCAATGCCCTGTACCAACATAGAGCAGAGCAGCTATCTGAACGCTACTCCAACAGAGGTCGATTATCTTGTTAATAATTTTACCTCCTCACTACGTACGACTCTGGATACTGTAGCTCCTGTGAAAACTAAGGCCTCAAATCCAAAGTCCCTGACTCCGTGGTATAATTCTCAAACACGTAGCCTAAAGCAGATAACTCGTAAGCTGGAGAGGAAATGGCGTGTCACAAATTTAGAGGATCATCATTTAGCCTGGAGAAATAGTTTGCTGCTTTATAAGAAAGCCCTCCGCAAAGCCAGAACATCTTACTATTCGTCACTGATTGAAGAAAATAAGAACAACCCCAGGTTTCTCTTCAGCACTGTAGCCAGGCTGACAAAAAGTCAGAGCTCTACTGAGCCAACCATCCCTTTAACGTTAACTAGTAATGACTTCATGAACTTCTTCACAAATAAAATTTTTATCATTAGAGAAAAAATTACCAATAATCATCCCACAGATGTAATATTATCTACAGCTACTTTTAGTACCATCAATGTTAAGTTAGACTCTTTTTCTCCAATTGATCTTTCTGAGTTAACTTCAATAATTAATTCCTCCAAACCATCAACGTGTCTTTTAGACCCCATTCCTACAAAACTGCTCAAAGAAGTCCTGCCATTAATTAATGCTTCAATCTTAAATATGATCAACCTATCTCTAATAATCGGCTATGTACCACAGGCCTTCAAGGTGGCTGTAGTTAAACCTTTACTTAAAAAGCCATCTCTAGACCCAGCTGTCTTAGCTAATTATAGGCCAATCTCCAACCTTCCTTTCATATCAAAAATCCTTGAAAGAGTATGTCTGTGAAGGTTCTCAGTCATCCAGGTCATCGTAGTCAAAGGAGTTTGCAAAGAAAAGCGTCTGGACTTCTTTGAGTTGCTTGAAGACGTTTCACCTCTCATCCGAGAAGCTTCTTCATCTTTTTGTAGTCGTCTCTCTGCCCCATCTTGTGGCATGAATGAGTACTGCACTGGTTCTTGTTAAGAAGCAGAGAGGGATTCTGCTATGATTTTAGAGACGGGTCCCTCTTTACATCTCACCCCTTGTTTTCTCAGAGGCAAAATGCATTGCAATTAATACTGTACACAGATGAAATTGAAATATGTAACCCCTTATGGTCCCATACTTCTGCAAACAAATTGGTCATGTTTTATTATACTTTAGGAAATATTGATCCAAAATTTAGGTCAAAGTTAGCTGCAATATGACTTCTTGCTATTGCTAAAGCAAATGAAATTTCTCAGAGGGGTGTTGATGTTGTACTGAAAAGAATTCTTCAAGATCTATCACTGCTTTACAATGGTGTAAGGATTGAAATGTCAAATGGTGAAACTGAATTGTTTGGTGCTGTTATAGCCATTTGTGGAGACACGCTAGCCCAGCATGAGATTGCTGGCTTTAAAGAAGGGATTGGTTTTGCTTATAGCAAATGTAGACACTGTGAATGCAACTTTGATGATATGTTTTTGAGGAGAAGAAGTTTGTTCAAAGAACTCTGGAGAAACATATCAGGCAGTGTTTTGAAATAGATAAAGCAAGCACAGATTTATTGAAAGCGTCCCTCAAAACTACTTATGGAATTAATAGAAGAAGCAGACTAGTTGATGTTCCTGCATTTGACCTGATCAAACAAACTCCCCAGGACATAATGCATGTTATTTTTGAAGGTGTTGCATCAATGGAAGTTAAATTTGTATTAAAACACCTAATTCTCTCAGGGCAATTGGAATTAGACAAGTTTAATTCAGACATTCAAAATTTTCCTTACTCACCTCTTGAAATACGGGATAAACCATGTCCTATTAGCTTTGGCACTTTAGCAGGTAACGACAACAAATTGAAACAGTCTTGTGGACAGATGCTAATTCTTTTAAAAGTATTACTTTTTCTTTTGTATGGTGTGGAGAGTGAGCATGTTGTATTTATTAGAAAGTTAATTATGATAGTTCAAATAGTTGTTGCTCCCATTATTATATATATATATTAAACTCTATTGCAACTGAGAAGTATGATTGGAGAACACCTGTATCAGTTCAAGCAACTTTTTCCTGAAGCCAATATAATACCTAAGCAACATTATATGTTGCATCTTCCCAGTCAAATCTTATCCCTTGGACCTTTAATAAGGAGTATGTGCATGCGCTTTGAGGCAAAGCACTCCTATTTTAAACAGTGGGCTTCTAAGTTAAATTTTAAAAATGCTTGTAAATCACTTGCAAACCACAATCAGTTTCTTGAGTGTTGTCAAAATGAAATAGGCACTGAACATCCTATTTTTGTGAAAGGAAAGGAATCGGGGCCGGTATCAGCTGTTAGAAATAATGAATATGTTAGGAAAAAAATGAAACATTTAAAGAATTTTTTGGAATAGATGTCATGCAGTCTGTTGTCTCAGTGAAATGGTATGTTCTAAATGGCAATAAATACATTACTGGGAAGTCCATGATTATTGCAGATGTGGATGGCACTTTCCCTGTGTTTGGACTGATAAAGGATATCTTTTTGATTGACTCATCTTTTATTGCTTTTGAGTACCAACGCTATGAAACTTTGAATTTAAATGAAGACTTATTGGCATATGAAGTAACTGTGCCCATTGTTGCTCAAGCTACAGAATTAGCCCATGAGCTCATTGATTATACTTCATACTTCTCTATTAGTTTTAGGGACAGTGTGTTTGTGCCAATAAAATACAGTCTTTGTGATATTATTTCCCATAGAAGTCACCCTTAAGATTAGGGTTGCACCAAGTATTGTCTTAGTGTAGTTTGCGATGCTATCAGTTGACAGTCATTAAATGTTCCCTAAACCAATGTCAATGTTGTACCACATAATGCTGGCATGTTGGGACAAACAGCTCTCTTTGAAATGTGATTTGTATCATAAATTGTGGTTAAATTTTTTCCCTTATATGTACAAATTTGAAGTCAGACATGATTTTGAATAAATCATATTTTCAACAGATGCCTTGTGTGAATTTCCTAAATCAAGCAAATTAGGTTTGTCACTGCATCTTGAAACAAGTGATGTTTTGAGAGACATTTGGTGAGAGACCTAATGTAGGCTATTTTAAGAGTTATTCTTCCCATTTCTGGATTTCTGTACTAATATAGACACAATTATATGGTTATTCTTGATTTAAGTTTATAATCTAAAATCCAGACTTAGAAACAAGTAAATCTTTTTTTAAAACAAGGCAAATTATCTGGCCTGTCTAAAAATAAGATTTTAAATCATGGCAAGCACCAGATAATTTGCAGTGAATGATGTATATGCTATCAGATATCTTAATCTTAAGCAATGCTTGAGCAGGGAAGAGAGAATGAAGATCCTATCACAGAAGATATTTTAGATTACTGAAGATCTGCTTTGCACCATACACACCCACTAGCTATACACACATATACAAACACACAACCACACACACACACACAATTCCACTTAGAATAGGACTAGGCTCACATAGCCATTGTGGAGTCTTTGTAAGGGGACAACATGAGAACACAGGGGAAGCTGAATGCTGACTGTGGCCTCAGTTCTGATAGCATTGTGATGGGAGAGGGGCAAAGCAGGAAAGGGCTGCTTACTGAAGAAGAAAAAAGAGAAAGGATGAATGTAAAGAAAGCTTTATACTAACACTATGAATGCATACAACTCTAAAGGTCTACAACCTTTGAAATCCCTTTTCTAGCCATCTGATTTCTAAGATTCTTAGATATCAAAATGACAATATTGGTTATACCACTATTGTCAGAGGACTGTGGGGAAAAATGAGGAAGAATGGAAAGAGCAGCTGTGACTTACAACAAATGTCTTCACCAAATTCAAAACTGACCATTACATGGTGAAAGTATAACATATCAAAGCTGCTGATATACTCCAATCAAAATGAATTAAAATTAAGCTCTGACTTGATTACAAATGTACAGCCCTATATCATAAACCCACTTGGCTAGTATCCCCAAAAGCCTTAACCTTAGAAGCATAGACTAAACATGACCTCTAATGGTGTCTGAAAAAAAGAAAGAAAAAAACAACGATGAACATTACCAATATATAAAATATCTATTTAGTTTTGCTAAAAGCTTATTCGGTTAAATTTTACACACAAAACTGTAAGGTTTCAAGGTAAAAGACTGGGTTTGGATCTACAGTTGCCCCTTGAGCTACAGACAATACTACAGACTTGCACATTCCTGATGTGCTTGTGTGTGGTAGCAAAGACAAATTTGACAGCCTCTGTGACCTGCCAGTGGCGGACAGAGTGGAACAGTGTGTGTGTGTTTGAGAGAGTGTCCAGGAGAAAACAGTTTAAGAGGCTCCTGAATGACATAGGCCTCCCAAATGAGATTATATGTTATTGTGAGTGCGAGGACCTGGCTGTAATTCAGTTTGAAGAGAACATCAGGCCTGCATTAAACTGGAAAAGTTCAAACTCTGCAATATGGGCCAATAAGGAAGCGCTAAGGCTTTTGGTAGGGCATAAAAGCAGAAGAGAAAAATAACACCAATAAACCGTAAACATTTTTTCCCACCACCACTTACTGGAATATGTGCAGAACTTATCTCATTGCTTAATTTGTCTTAACCACATACACGGAATCTGTGGAGGAGACTTAATGTTACGTGATGCTTTGCCAAAATGCAACATGTGTGAATGTGGTGTCAATAAGACCACTTACCATGTATGTATCACATGATCTGAATCTATTTGAAAGATATTTCAACCATGTAGAGTCATCGACTTTTTCTTGTCCGACTGATTAGGCTGGGGTACTAAATACTACTTGGCTAGGTTTAGGAAAGGGGGCAGAGGGTTATGTCCTATTCACAAATAAAAAAGACCAAAAAATATTTTATAGTTTTTTTGTTTGTTTGTTTGTCTTTTACATTTTATTGAATATACAAACGAATCATTATTTTATGGATCAAACTAATCTAATGGACACTCATTCAAAATTAAAAACCTGATGAGAAAACAAGCCATTCAGAATTGAATGGAGACTTAAATCTCTATTTATTTCTATTTAAATACATTTTCAATAAATTTTGGTATTAAGCGAATGACAACGATCTGTACCATTTAAAATATTTATTAAAATGTTGTTTTTAAACACACATAACTTTATAATACTTAATTCATCCATCCATCCATTCGCTTCCGCTTATCCTTTCCAGGGTCACGGGGGGCGCTGGAGCCTATCCCAGCTGTCATAGGGCGAGAGGCGGGGTACACCCTGGACAGGTCGCCAGTCTGTCGCAGGGCTAACACACAGAGACCCAGACAACCATTCACACTCACATTCACTCACAGATTCACACCTATGGACAATTTAGATTGACCAATTAACCTATCCCCACTAACTACTTAATTCAATTTAATCTTATTTATATAGTACCAAATCACATTAACAGTCACCTAAAGGCACTTTATATTTTAAGGTCTAAATCCTATAGTAACAGAGAAACCCAAACAATCAAAACAAGCGACTGTGGAAAGAAAAAAAACTCCCTTTTAAGAAGAAGAAACCTCCAGCAGAACCAGGGTCAGGGAGGGGGAGCCATGACTACTTGGGGATGAGAGGAGGGAGACAAAACAAAAGACATGCTATGGAAGAGAGCCAAAGATTAGTAATAACTCAGAATTAAATGCAATTAAGATATTCATAAATAATCCTAAAATGGAAGTCTTAAAAGTAACCAACATAGAGCTGAGCAGCTACCTGAATGCTACACCAACAGAGGTCGATTATCTAGTTAATAATTTTACCTCCTCACTGCGTATGACTCTGGATACTGTAGCTCCAGTGAAAACTAAGGCCTCAAATCAGAAGTACCTGACTCCGTGATATAATTGTCAAACACGTAGCCTAAAGCAGATAACTCATAAGCTGGAGAGGAAATGGCGTGTCACAAATTTAGAAGATCATCATTTAGCCTGGAGAAATAGTTTGTTGCTTTATAAGAAAGCCATCCGCAAAGCCAGAACATCTTACCATTCGTCACTTATTGAAGAAAATAAGAACAACCTAGGTTTCTCTTTAGCACTGTAGCCAGACTGACAAAAAGTCAGAGCTCTATTGAGCCAACCATCCCTTTAACGTTAACTAGTAATGACTACATGAACTTCTTCACAAATAAAATTTTAATCATTAGAGAAAAAATTACCAATTATCATCCCACAGATGTAATATTATCTACAGCTACTTTTAGTACCATTGATATTCATTTAGACTCTTTTTCTCCAATTGATCTATCTGAGTTAACTTCAATAATTGCTTCCTCCAAACCATCAACGTGTCTTTTAGACCCCATTCCTACAAAACTGCTCAAAGAAGTCCTGCCATTAATTAATGCTTCAATCTTAAATATGATCAACTTATCTCTAATAATCAGCTATGTACCACAGGCCTGGCTGTAGTTAAACCTTTACTTAAAAAGCCATCTCTAGACCCAGTAGTCTTAGCTAATTATAGGCCAATCTCCAACCTTCCTTTCACATCAAAAATCCTTGAAAGAGTAGTTGTCAAACAGCTAACAGATCATCTGCAGAGGAATGGCTTATTTGAAGAGTTTCAGTCAGGTTTCAGAGCTCATCACAGCACAGGAACAGCTTTAGTGAAGGTTACAAATGATCTTCTTATGGCCTCTGACAGTGGACTCATCTCTGTGCTTGTCCTGCTAGACCTTACTGCAGCGTTCGATACGGTTGACCATATTATTCTTTTACTGCGATTAGAGCATGCTGTAGGTATTTCAGGTACTGCGCTGCAGTGGTTTGTATCATGTCTATCTAATAGACTCCAATTTGTGCATGTAAATGGAGAGTCCTCTCCACACACTAAGGTCAGTTATGGTGTTCCACAGGGTTCAGTGCTAGGACCAATTCTGTTTACATTATACATGCTTCCCTTAGGCAGTATCATTAGAAAACATCGCATACATTTTCACTGCTATGCTGATGACACCCAACTCTATCTGTCCATGAACAGATACCAGATAACACACACCAATTAGTTAAACTGCAGGAATGTCTTAAAGACATAAAGACCTGGTTGGCTGCTAACTTTCTGCTTCTTAATTCAGATAAAACTGAGGTTATTGTACTCGGCCCTGAAAATCTTAGAAATAGGGTATCTAACCAGATTCTTACTCTGGATGGCATTACCTTGGCCTCCAGTAACACTGTGAGGAACCTTGGAGTCATTTTTGACCAAGACATGTCCTTCAATGTACATATTAAACAAATATGTAAGACTGCTTTCTTCCACTTGCGCAACATCTCTAAAATGAGAAATATCCTGTCTCAGAGTGATGCTGAAAAACTAGTTCATGCATTTATTATTTCCAGGCTGGACTACTGTAATTCATTATTATCAGGATGTCCTAAAAACTCCCAGAAAAGCCTTGAGTTAATCCAAAATGCTGCAGCAAGAGTACTGACAGGGACTAGAAAGAGAGAGCATATTTCTCCAGTATTGGCTTCCCTTCATTGGCTCCCTGTTAAATCCAGAATTGAATTCAAAATCTTGCTCCTCACACACAAGGTCTTAAATAATCAGGCCCCATCTTATCTTAAGGACCTTGTAGTACCATATCTCCCTATTAGAGCACTGCACTCTTGCACTGCAGGCTTACTTGTTGTTCCTAGAGTATTTAAAAGTAGAATGGGAGGGAGAGCCTTCAGTTTTCAGGCCCCTCTTCTGTGGAACCTATCTCTACTTTTAAGCTTAGGCTTAAAACTTTCCTTTTTGGTAAAGCATATAGTTAGGGCTGGACCAGGTGACCCTGAATCCTCCCTTAGTTATGGTGCAATAGGTGTAGGCTGCCGGGGGACTCCCATAATGCATTGAGTTTTTCCTTTCCAGTCACCTTTCTCACTCACTATGTGTTAATAGACCTCTCTGCATTGAATCATATCTGTTATTAATCAATGTGTCTCTTCCACAGCATGTCTTTCATCCTGTTTTCCTTCTCTCACCCCAACCAGTCACAGCAGATGGTAGCCCCTCCCTCAGCCTGGTTCTGCCAGAGGTTTCTTCCTGTTAAAAGGGAGTTTTTCCTTCCCACTGTCGCCAAAGTGCTTGCTCATAGGGGGTCTTATGACTGTTGGGTTTTTCTCTGTATCTACTGTACAATATAAAGCGCCTTGAGGCGATTGCTGTTGTGATTTGGCGCTATATAAATAAAATTTAATTGAATTGAATTGAACAGTAGATAATTTAATGACGTGCAGTTTAATGCCAAGAGAAGCCTGTTCTCACTGATTATTTCTGAGGTAACCACCTAACCGAATTTGAACGGTAGCTCTGGCAATGATTTGTACAGCTAAAATCAAGCATGGTATGCATTCTCCATGTTACAATGGTTGTAATGTTAGAGATCATTTTTCTAAATCTCTTTTATATGTCTTTTGTAGGCCTTTTAAATATTTTTAAGAAATGAAATACTGAATTACTTTATAATTCATTTTGTTCATTTAGACATTAGCTAAGTAATTTCAAAATTTAATCACTATGCAGAGCAATTAATTATGAATTCATAACTGATTTATTTTTATAAATTTTATTTATTTATTTGTGTGTCCGTGATCCTTCAGTTCCTTTTTGTTACTGCCCCCCAAAATTTATAGGTCTGGTTTTATTAATTAGATTGGGTCCCATGTGGGATCCTAGGATCAACACTGACGCTCTGGTGTGGCAAGTTATACTCCAAATCAATCTATGATATAAATACTAACTCGGCCTCAGGGACAAAATCTCAAATGAGATTGATTGGTAATCGCATAGAGTACAAGAGTTAACCTGAGTCTTTATTGTGCAAAAGTCTTGAGTCAGCCTTATTTTCTCTAAATTTTGGTAGAGAATGCAAAATAGGTGCACCAATTTATTAAAATGTGGAAACATATAGCAACATACATCAAAATACAGTATTTAAGGCAAAAGCAGAGTTTGTATAACTCTCACATGCTTGAAAGTCAATATTTTGTATGACCAACTGTCATTGGTGAGCTTGATAAAATGCATTCTCTTCTTATCAGAAGAACGGCTTGGTCTTCTAGGCTACTTCTAGGGCTGAGTTTCTGGTTCACACTCCTTAGCCTCTACACCTGGTAGTGACTGGAATTCCAGCTCTTTTAAGAGAAGCAGATCTGATGGGTCAGCTCACTAAAAAGAGCTGGCTCTTTTGATCCTGAGCAGTGAATTTTATACCAAAAATAAAGTAGAATTATCTATAAAATAAATGACTAATGTGCACGACATATATTATATAAAATGGTTATTATTTATATGGCTTATTTTACTCAACATGAAAAAATTGTTGTAAAAATAATTTTTAGTAATGAAGTACAAAAACTGCAAACCATCTCAAAAAGATCCAATCTCCGATTATATGTTGATATTTAAATTTTTAAAAAGCAGCATCAAGATAACAATTTTTGCTTGTCTTTAATGAAGATTGGCATAAAAAAATAAACAAGTGGCTGAGCTCTTAGGGGATGATCCTGTTTCTTCTCTTTCTTATGGCCTTTTCTGATACTTTGCCTCTTTTGGAGAAGACTCTCTTTGAGGGAATGGAAATTTTACTGTGTTTCATGGGGGCGATCGTGGCTCAAGAGTTGGGAGTTTGCCTTGTAATCGGAAGGTTGCAGGTTAGTGTTTGCTGTATTTTGACAATCCTACACTGCTTCAAAAATATAGAGGTCTGGAATCTTAAGAGGTAAATCCATAACCAATAATGATAATGTCCAGGTATGCTTATACTGTGCTGGTAATGTTTTTTGGATCACTGTGCTGAAAAATGATGTTGTTACTAAGCAGATGCTTTCCAGATGGTATTGCATGGTAAATAAAAACTTTATAGTACTTTCCTGCATTCATAATTCCATCAACTCTAACCTAAATGCAGATCCAAACATGACAACAAAAAAACATGACACCCTCTTTCCTATTGGTGGAAAAATGCACTACGTCAGCCAATCAAAAACTATAGATTTCCTGTTAGAAGATGTGGTTTCAGCAAACAGTATCAGCGGTCTGGTGTTTGTTTGGCCCAGAACTCAAAACCAAAAGTGACCCATTTATTGAACTGATCAAAGTCCCACAAATAAAAATTCACAACTAAGACACAATGGAGTCCACAATGCAAAGAAATAAGAATCTCTGAAAGCCCTGGGGAATAGGGACGGAATAGGAAATCATTAAGAGAGACAAAGACCTTAAAACATATAGGAAGACTGTAGGAAGGATTAAAACACAAAGAATAAAACGCATAACCATTCCTAAATGCTAACATAAATCAGATGATAAAGGTAATAAGAACTACAAATTAAATATGGGGGAATTACTAAAAGAAAGAAAAATGTTAAGGCAATAAGAACTCTACATAACCAGACCTAAAACACAGGATGCTTCATAATGAATAAGAATTCGAAGTTCAAAAATACAAAACTGAGTTTTGTACTTAACTTTTGTACAAGAGAGTTCATGGCCCAGGACCATGACACTTCCACTATTTCCATGGTCCTTCCTTGGTGTTTAGTGGGTCAAGTAGTTCTGTCTTACTTCTTGGTCTTGATCAGTTTGATTTCTTCAAAGCAGTTGAAGACTAAGCCACTTTGACATAGTTTCCTGTGAGTAGGTGATGCTGAGATGTGTCTGTTGCTTAAACTCTGGAAGGTCTATTTGATGTGGGTTCTAATTTGAGCTATTTGTGCTTGATTAATGTGCTTGGGCTTCTTCACTTTGTCTTCCTTTCCAGGTGACATCTTCATGAAAGGCACTGGATTTTAAATTGTGTTTTTATGGGTTATCTGATTGCACTAGAAGAAACGATTTAAATTTCTTCAAATATTCAGAATTAAATTGCCCCTTTCTTCTCATGCTGTCTTATTGTAAACTCCTGTGCAATAACTTTTAGTAAGATAGCTTTTAGTTGAGCTGGAAGCATCTGTGATCCACAAATTTTAAGACTATCTCAGTCTTGCACAGGAGAGGGAGAGATACAGTGTGTGTGTGTGTGTGTGTGTGTGTGTGTGTGTGTGTGTGTGTGTGTGTGTGTGTGTGTGTGTACGTGTGTGTGTACGTGTGTGTGTACGTGTGTGTGTGTGTGTATGTGTGTGTGTGTGTGTGTGTGTGTGTGTGTGTGTGTGTGTGTGTGTGTCTCAGGTCTCTCCAATAACCAGCACAATCTTTGGAGAAAGTCTTAAACAAGTTTCAAGACTGTGCAGGTCTTTGAGGAGGGTCTGGACATTTGTTGCTGGCTACAAATTCAAATGGAAACATACTGTTTTAAAAGCAATGACAGCCTTTTAAATATCAATATCTGTGCTATTTTTAATTGACAACGACACAATACATAACTTACAAGTATGCATAAGAAATAAAATATATAAAATAATTAATCTATTATTATTATTATTCTACTTAAATCTTTACACTAATAGCAGGGAGCATAAGCAGAGCTTAATTTTACATATTGTTCTACATATGACGTATCTTTTACACGTAAATTGGTGGTTGCATAGTGGGCGAATATTGCTGGTATGCAGACAGGCCTGAACCACCTATTCATTAGTACATGATCTGCTTTTCATCCTAAGCTGCAACCACCTTTTCTTCTTACTTCTTCTACAGGAAAAAGAAAAATGTAGCTTTATCTGTCTATTGACCAGTATGTCTTATGTTATTTAATGCCATTATTGTTCAGTAGCTTTTTCACAGTGTTCAGGTAGTCAGCATCTGGGCCATCACTGAAAGAATACAGATTAGAAAAAAATAATTAAATTAAAAAATAATTGTCATCACACACACACACACACACACACACACACACACACACACACACACACACACACACACACACACACACACACACTCTCCCATGTAGATGTAAAGACAGAAAATTGGGACTAAATAATATATTTAAATTTATTTAAAACTACCTATATAATCCGTAACTTTAACAGTACTGGACTTCAGTTCAATTCAGTTTTATTTATACAGTGCCAAATCACAATAACAGTCGCCTCAAGGTGCTTTATGTTGTAAGGTAGACTCTACAATTATACATACAGAGAAAAACGCGACAAACATATGACCTCCTATGAGCAAGTACAGGGTGGGCCATTTATATGGATACACCGTAATAAAATGGGAATGGTTGGTGATATGTCATGTGTCACATGGCCCTCTTCCTATTGAAAAAACAAAAGTTGTATCCAAGATGACTGACTTCTAAATGGCCACCATGGTCAGCACCCATCTTGAGGAGTTTTCCCCCTCACATATACTAATGTGCCACAAACAGGACTTTAATATCACCAACCATTCCCATTTTATTACGGTGTATCCATATAAATGGCCCACCCTGTGCTTTGGTGACCATGGGAAGAAAAACTCCCTTTTAACAGGATGAAACCTCCAGCAGAACCAGGCTGAGGGAGGGGCGGTCATCTGTCTATATTGACAAATACTTTGTCAATATAGAAATCAATATATTTCTAAGCACATTTAAAATCAAGGTTTGACCAAAGTGCTGCACAATTAAAAGGGATAAGCATTAGGCCTTTCAATAAAAAGTCTGCTATCGTATACTCACAATATGTTTCCACCTTCCGACTGTATTTTTAGTGGAATGGAACTTGTAGTGATCACGTCCTCTCCATCTTCATTTGTGGCTATTCTAAACAGAAGCTTCTGGTAGAATGCCTTTTCCAGCAGGGCAAGAACCTTCCTGCCTTCACGGTTGTCAGGCAGGTAAGCACAAAGTACTCCCCCAGCATAATTCTGGCCAGAGTGAGGGTGCGTCTCCTATAGGAAGATATGTTTAGTGCATATGCTAAATAGACATTCATTAAACCATGTGCTTAAGTCCAACCACATTGTACTTAAGTCATCATACTTTTAGAGTTAATTAAATATATAAAACTATAATTAATAACTATTAACAAAACTATTTAGACTTTCGTTTAGTACTTTGCTTATTCTTTATTAAAAATAATTTTAGTAAAGAACCCTCTTTGACAACATTTGTAGCCGAAACAAGAGTTTCATTTATTAGCAAGCTATAAAGCCCACAGGTAAACTGTGCACATTAACCAAGGCGAGATTTTAATTTAATTTAAAAATAAACTCTAACTTGATTAACTCAGAGGAACTCTGTTTCCCCATTCCAGAACACCTGGTCAGGTTAAGTTCAGCAAGTTCTGAGTATGTTCACCCTGAGCTAAGCATGCGTGTGTGTGTGTGTGTGTGTGTGTGTGTGTGTGTGTGTGTGTGTGTGTGTGTGTGTGTGTGTGTGTGTGTGTGTGTGTGTGTGTGTGTGTGTAGAGAAAGAAAGCCATCATCAACGGAGCTCTGATGCTACAATTCACCATGTCAGTGTGTAAATAAAGAGCAGAGCTTCTATTTTAATCCATAGGTCCGAAGTATATAGACAGTCAATATTTAAGTGCTATTTATCGTTAATAAATGTATCTTTATAGACAGGAGGGACGAAAAGAGTACACTTAATCTGTTTGGGCACTCCTTCATCGTCACACACAGAATGAAGTTTGATATAGACACCATGTCTACTGTTGTGGTTTACCCAACTCGAATTTTTATTAGATTAAGTTGGAATGCTAATTAGGGCCCGAGCACTGAGAGTGCGAGGGCCCTATTGTATCTGCTCCGTTTCTTATTAGGGCCCGAGCACTGAGAGCTCGAAGGCCCTATTGTATCTGCTCCGTTTCTTATTAGGGCCCGAGCACTGAGGCCCTATTGTATCTATTGTATCTGCTCCGTTTCTTATTATTATTAGGGCCCGAGCACCGAGAGTGTGAAGGCCCTATTGTATCTGCTACGTTTCTTATTATTGTTATTAGGGCCCGAGCGCAAAACTGCGAAGGCCCTATTGTATCTGCTCAGTTTATTATTATTAGTGTGAATGCTTGTAAAAGGCAGCATGGTGGCACGGTGGTTAGCACTGTTGCCGCACAGCAAGAAGGTCCTGAGTTCAATTCCACCATCAGGCCGGGGTCGTTCTGTGTGGAGTTTGCATGTTCTCCCCGTGTTTGCGTGGGTTCCCTCCGGGTACTCCGGCTTCCTCCCACCATCCAAAGACATGCAGCTTGTGGCGATAGGTTAATTGGATAATTCAAAATTGCCACTAGGTGTGAATGTATGAGTGTGAATGGTTGTCTGTCCCTATGTGTTAGCCCTGCAACAGACTGGCGACCTGTCCAGGGTGTACCCCGCCTCTCGCCCTATGACAGCTGGGATAGGCTCCAGCGCCCCCCGCGACCCTGAAAAGGACAAGCGGAAGCGAATGGATGGATGCTTGTAAAAGCATTCACAGTATTGTTCTTCTATTCTTTATTAGTGTGAATGCTTGTAAAAGCAAATGGCTCTAGAGCGCCACCTATGCCTTGTTCAATGCAGCCCTACGAACACATCGTTTGAGCTACATGTCTGAAATCTGGCACACATGTGTATCATGCCAAGACGAACAAAAAAGTCTGTGGGCCCATTGACGCAAACCCAACAGGAAGTCCGCCATTTGGAAGTGAAGGTGACATTTTGGCTCTATTTTTTCCATTTCCATGCCTCGAACTTTTGCGTACTCCTCCTTGGGGTTTGATTACATAAGCTTCATCTTTGGTCAGTGTCAACTACACACCTGGGCCATGTTAAATTCCGGAGCTTTTGAGTTTTCAGGATATGGTGAGCCCGTGGCGCCACGGCGAATTTCGATGACTCGCCATGAAAATCTTATTGCCTCTCATTCTGTCATACATGGTCCGACGTGGACCAAAGAGCACACATATGATAAGGCTCCACCCCTGAACATTTTTCAACTGCCATATTTGTCATCAGGGACAGCGCCACCTAGTGGGAACAGGAAATGTCATGTTTTACACTTTGGGGTACAGTATTGTGATCAGTGACATCTGCAGCCTCAAATTTCTCCAGGAAAGCCTTAAGGAGTTGGTCTTGGGTTACAGTGCAAACTGTCAGTTTTCGCGAGAGGGTGTGACCCCAGCAGCATGGCGAACTTTGATGTCTCGCCATGAAGAAACAAATTAGTATAACTCAATGAAATCCAGTCTGATCAGAACCAGACTTTATAAGAAAGATGTCAGACCCGCCCTGAACAGATTGATATGCCCATTGTCAGGAATACGTAGAGCGCCACCTAGTGGCACCAGGAAATGTCATGTCTTTCACTTTGTTGTACTGATTTTCACGGGTCCAACCTGGCCACCTCAAAAGCGGTGAATGTCACCATCAGTCACTCATGATGCTTCAGTGAGAAAATTGCAACTTTAAACTGAACGGCGCACCCTGGTGGCAACGCAGTTCACCATGAAAGATGAAGTGGCTTTTGAGGGGCTTGAAAAGTTTAAAAAGTCTTGAAATTTGGCGCACACCTCTAATGTGATGAGGGTTTTCTTTTTATATGTTCATTTTCCTTGAACAGCGCAAAATGGCTCCACAGCGCCCCCTACAAAATTTCAAAACAACAGCCCCTGCTCTGTGTTTTATGTATGAGTTTGAAACCTGGCAAGCTTATTGGAGATATCAAGATGTACAAAAAAAAGTCTCTTGGAGCAATATCCCAAATCCAACAGGAAGTCAGCCATTTTAAAATTAATGTGTAAATTTGGTGACATTTTCCCCTCTTTTCAGGCCTCATACTTTGACGAACTCCTCCAAGGGATTTCATTAGATTTACGCGATCTCCTGTGTGTGGAATCTAAAGACCTTTGTGATGTTAAATTGCGAAGCTTTTTACGTTCAGGGAAACGGGGTGGTCATGGCGGCACGTGGAGTTTCACTCACTCGCCAAAAAGCCGTAACCTGCTGTCGCTCAAAAACACAATGTCCAATCTCTCCCAAAGGTCGCAGGCGTGATGAGACTCGAGCTCGGAAATGTTTGTTATGCCATTTGTCAGTAATGGTTAGAGCGCCACCTAGTGGGACGACTATAATAATGGTTGAATTAGATGAAATTTTAGCTGGAGGTTAAATGCATGAATTCCATCAATGTGACATCAGATCGGAAGCGCTGGTTTTAGGTGTTGGGCGTGGCCCGACGTGCCGGGGTGCGAGGGCCCTCATAACACTGCTTGCAGCTTTAATTATTATTATTATTATTATTATTATTATTATTATTATTATTATTATTCAGGCAAAAGAAGGGACTTTTGAGGGCCTAAACATGCTCAAAAACTCATGAAATTTTGCACACGCGTCAGGTCTGGTGAAAATTTACGTATTTTAATGTCCGTAGACATGTCCAGGGAAAATGAGAAACGCGAGCCCCCGAGATGGGTATGACCTACATGTATAAAACTCGGAACACATATCTAACGTTCGGAGACGCACAAAAAAGTCTATTATGGCCATGTCCTAAACCCAACAGGAAGTCCGCCATTTGGAAGTGAAGGTGACATTTTGGCTCTAATTTTGCCATTTCCATGCCTCGAACTTTTGCGAACTCCTCATTGGAATTTCATCGTACAAGCTTCATATTTGGTCAGTGTCAACTACACACCTGGGCCATGTTAAATTGCGGAGCTTTTGAGTTTTCGGGATACGGTGAGGCCGTGGGATTTCATCAGATTGATGCAATCTCCTGTGTGTGGAATCTAAAGACCTTTGTGATGTTAAATTGCGAAGCTTTTTACGTTCAGGGAAACGGGATGGTCATGGCAGCATGTGGAGTTTCAATCTCTCGCCAAAAAGCAGTAATCTGCTGTCACTCAAAAACACAATGTCCAATCTCTCCCAAAGGTCGCAGGCGTGATGAGACTCGAGCTCGGAAATGTTTGTTATGCCATTTGTCAGTAATGGTTAGAGCGCCACGTAGTGGGACGACTATAATAATGGTTGAATGAGATGAAATTTTAGCTGGTGGTTAAGTGCATGAATTCCATCAATGTGACATCAGATCGGAAGCGCTGGTTTTAGGTGTTGGGCTTGGCTCGATGCGCCGGGGGTGCGAGGGCCCTCATATCGTTGAGGGCCTAAACATGCTCAAAAACTCATGAAATTTTGCACACATGCCAGGTCTGGTGAAAAATTTTGTATTTTACTGGTATTACATATGAGCACTGGGAAATGGCTCTAGAGCGCCACCTATGTGTTGTTAAATGCATCCTACGACCACATCATTTGAGCTACATGTATGAAATTTGGGACACATATGTATCATGCCAAGACGGAAGAAAAAGTCAGTGGGACCATTGACGCAAACCCAACAGGAAGTCCGCCATTTGGAAGTGAAGGTGACATTTTGGCTCTAATTTTGCCATTTCCATGCCTCAACCTTTTTCAAACTCCTCCTTGGGATTTGGTCGTATAAGCTTCATCTTTGGTCAGTGTCAATTAAACACATGGGCCATGTTAAATTGCGGAGCGTTTGAGTTTTCGTGATACGGTGAGGCCGTGGCGCCACGGCGAATTTCGATGACTCGCCATGAAAATCTTATTGCCTCTCATTCTGTCATACATGGTCCGACGTGGACCAAAGAGCACACATATGATAAGGCTCCACCCCTGAACATTTTTCAACTGCCATATTTGTCATCAGGGACAGCGCCACCTAGTGGGAACAGGAAATGTCATGTTTTACACTTTGGGGTACAGTATAGTGATGGGTGACATCTGCACCCTCAAATTTCTCCAGGAAAGCCTTAAGGAGTTGGTCTTGGGTTACAGTGAAAACTGTGACTTTTCGCGAAAGTGTGTGACCCCAGAAGCATGGCGAACTTTAATGTCTCGCCATGAAGAAACAAATTAGTATAACTCAATGAAATCCAGTCTGATCAGTACCAGACTTTAAAGACAGCATGTCATACACGTCCTGAACAGATTGATGTGCCCATTGTCAGGAATACCCAGAGCGCCACCTAGTGGGAATAGGAAATGTCATGTGTTACTCTTTGTTGTACTAATTTTCACAGGTTCATCATGGCCACCTCAAAAGAGGTGAATATTACCATCAGTCCCTCATGATGCTTCAGTGAGAAAATTGTGACTTTAAACTGAACGGCCCACCCTGGTGGCAACGCAGTTCACCATGAAAGATGAAGTGGCTTTTGAGGGGCTTGGAAAGCTTAAAAAGTCTTGAAATTTGGCGCACACCTCCAATCTGATGAGGTCTTTCTGGTTATGTGATCACTTTCATTGAATAGCGCAAAATGGCTCCACAGCGCCCCCTACAAAATTTCAAAACATCGCCCCTGCTCTGTGTTTTACCTATGAGACTGAAACCTGGTAAGCTTATAGAAGATATCACGATGTACAAAAAAGTCTCTTGAAGCAATATCCCAAATCCAACAGGAAGTCAGCCATTATAAAATTAATGTGTAATTTTGGCAACATTTTCCCCTCTTTTCAGGCACCGTACTTTGACGAACTCCTCCAAGGGATTTCATTAGATTTACACGATCTCAAGTGTGTGGAATCTAAAGACCCTTGTGATGTTAAATTGCGAAGCTTTTTACATTCAGGGAAACGGGTTGGTCATGGCGGCACGTGGAGTTTCAATCACTCGCCAAAAAGCAGTAATCTGCTGTCACTCAAAAATACAATGTCCAATCTCTCCCAAAGGTCACAGTTATGATGAGACTCGAGCTCGGAAATGTTTGTTATGCCATTTGTCAGTAATGGTTAGAGCGCCACCTAGTGGGACGACTATAATCATGATTGAATGAGATGAAATGTTAGCTGGTGGTTAAATGCATGAATTCCATCAATGTGACATCAGATCGGACGTGCTGGTTCTACGTTTTGGGCGTGGCTCGATGCAATGGGGTGCGAGGGCCCTCATAACGCTGCTTGCAGCTTTAATTGTAAATGTAATCATTTAGCTGTAACCTGAGAGAGGCAAAACAAACAAAGGAAAAAAATGAAGAGAAACATTGTTCATATTAGACAGTTTACTGATGGACCTGTGATATTAGTTATCTAGACAGCAACACACTCCAGAGTGATCAAGTGTGGGGATTTTTGGGTTTGGTTTTCTTTTGGTTTTCTGGTGGTTGCTAAATCAGTTTTTAGCTAAATCTATTTCCTGTTACACCTCAGAAATGCCAGAAAACACCCGCCCAGTCCTGGAAAAAAAATATATTGGGAGATACGAAATAAAGATTAACTTGTTTGAGAATGTTAGGAAGAGTATACAGAAACTTTACCACATGATTTATCAAAGGAACTGGGTCAGTGGTGTATATTGATAATCTGACTGTTGATAATAGGAAGATGAATTCTGAAGTGTACAGAATGTGCACAGTGTATCTAAGACTCAGTCAAATGCTGCAAAATTAATCAAATTGTGCTCCTCAAAGTCCCCCAAAATACTTAAAAGCTACTCAAGAGTTTAAATATTCTTCTTCTGGAGATTCCCCAACAGTCATGTCAGTCAGTGGTGACACCAGAGAGGGACTTAAAAGAGATGTTAAAAAAAGGCATGTTTCTTCTACACTGGTTTCTCCTCTTTGGCTCCCTGTTAAAAATCCAGAATCACATACAAGTCCTTGAATAACCAGGGTCTCTTTTTAAAGACATCAAAGTACCATATCATGCCAATAGAGCACTTCCCTCTCAGACTGTCGGCTTACTTGTGGTTCCTAGAGTATTTAAAACTAAAATGGGAGACCTTCAGCTTTCAGACCCCTCTTCTGTGGAACCAGTTCCCAGTTTAGATTTGGGAGACAGATACACACTCTACTTTTTAGATTAGGCTTTAAACTTTCCTTTTTGATAAAGCATATAGTTAGGGCTGAAACAGTTGACTCCAGATCCTCTCTTAGTTAGTTTGCAAACATGCAAGCATGTGCTAATGAGCTGACTGATGTTCTCACTTCCATCTTCAACCTCTCCCTCAGCCAGAGTACCGTCCCCACATGCTTCAAGACCACAACCATCATCCCTCTTCCCAAGAAAAGCCCAGCCACCTGCCTAAATGACTATAGACCAGTGCACTCACTCCAATCATAGAGAGAGTGGTGCTGGCCTAGATCCAGAGCAACATCCCAGACACTCTGGATCCCCTGCAGTATGCCTACCGGCCCAATAGGTCCACGTCAGACGCCACCGTTGCTGCCCTTCACTATTCCTCTCCCATCTGGAAAACAAAGACTCAGTACTCAATACTGTCATCCCACACAACTCACTCACAAGCTGGCAACACTCGGCCTACACCCCACCCTATGTGACGGGCTACAGGACTTTTTGACTGGCAGGCCCCAGTCCGTCAGGATCGGCAACAGGACTTCAGCCAACATTATTGCTAACACTGGTGTTCTACAGGGTTGCATCCTCAGTCCCATCCTCTACACCCTGTGCACCCACAACTGTGTTGCCTCCAATAGGGATAACACCATACTGAAGTTGCATCACTGTAGGGGATGAAGCGCCTTATAGGAGAGAGGTGGCGGGTCTGGTGTCATGGTGTGAGGACAACAACCTCACCCTCAACACTGATAAGACAAAAGAGGAAGAAAAAGAAGAGGAGGCCTCACCAGCCGCTGTTTGTCCAGGGGCTTGAAGTGGAGAGGGTGAGCAGCTTTAGATAACTAGGCGTCTACTTCACTGAGGACCTCACATGGACACTGAACACCACACAGCTGGTCAAGAAGGCTCAGCAGCGGCTGTATTTCCTGAGGAGGCTGAGGAAATTTGGTATGTTGGCCAAGATCCTCAGCTGCAGCTACAGCTGCATTGTGGAGAGCACACTGACTAGCTGCATCACTGCATGGTACGGCAGCACTACTGCTATGGACAGCAAACGCCCGCAGAGAGTGAAAACAACTGAGGAGAAGATCATCAGGACCCCGCTGCCCTCTCTGAAGAGCGTCTACCATCACCGAGTCCAGAGGAGAGCTGCTTCCATCCTCAAAGACCCCACACACCCCCAACACGGACTGTTCACATTTCTGCCCTCAGGACAAAGGTTTAGAAGTGGGAAATCCAGAACATCTCGACTCAACAACTCTTTCTTCCCCACTGCTATCAGACTCTTGAACAGCTGACCTATTTTAACAGTAATAATAATTTCTGCACATTGGGTCATCTCACATATCAAACCAGCATATTAAGCTCATAGCTCTTTTGCACATAAATCTGTGTAATACTTCAATTTTTTGTCTCCATTTATTTATTCATGCTATTTGTATTTATCTATTTGTACTTATTAACCGGCAGCTGTGTGTGGACAGCAGAAAGAATTTCATTGTACAGAGAAATGCTTTTCTTTGTACACATGGCAATAAAGCTTTGAATATTGAATCTTTGAAACAGTGTAGGCCCTCATTTCCACAGCCATGAGGTCGGATTTGATCTCTATTCTATATAGAAGCATCAAGATACATCTGTCTACAGTTGAGTTTTTGCTGCCATATCACCTGTTCAAATAGGGAGATGATATTTGGGTTTCAACCACATTGGGAATGAATTCCATTCTTAAAAAAACCTAAGTGTGTAGAACCCTACCAGAGACAAAAAGACTGACCCTTAGCTGTAGACTGTAATCCGTTGAACAGTATCAGGATAGCCTTGGAGTGCTAAAACGGTGTGGGAACATTTACAATCACAGCAGATATTACGATGCAAAAAACATTATTAAAACTATTTTTTTTTGCTCCAACTTCATATATGCATTTAGTGAGTGTTGTTTACAAGTATGTACAAGTATCTTTCTTCAAATCAAAGTATGTGCTGCTCCTTTTTAAAGTTTTCTGTTTCCATCTACACTGAAAAAAAGGCCAGGTTGGATTTACGTGATTCAATAGTGGACATCGGTTGCACACAAATGTTTTGCTTTGGCAGAAACTTAAACAATTGAGTTCAATCAACACAACTTTTTCATATTCAGTAAACCTGTGCATTTTGTGTTCATAAAACGCGATTGAAACATGTTTAGATGAAGTAAGTTGAGCTCTTGGAATATTTTAATCCTTCACAATTTTGTCATTTTATTTCAACACTATTCAATAACTTTTACCCCAATACTATTTGGTCACTTAAATACTACATGTTCTCTTCATATTATATAATGTTCAACAAAGTCTAGATCCTGGTTACCATAAAAATTGAATGGATGTACAACAACCATTCTCCTATCTTTATCCTGGTTGCAGGAGGGCTGGAAAATAACCCTGAAGTGATAGGCAGGGTACACCCTGGACAACTGATAAGTCTATCACAAACAACCATTTGACTCATAAGTCTATCACAAACAACCATTTGACAGGTAATTTAGAATCACCAATTAACCTAACTCTGACAACTGCATGACTTTTAACTGTGGGAAGAAACCAGAATACCTAGAGAGAAATCAGTGCAAACTAGCCAGACTGTGGATTTGAACCCAGGATCTTTTTACTGTGAAGCAACAGCACTAACCACCATGCCAACAATCCAGACTTAACAAAAGTAGGAAAGCTATGATTTCAAGGCTTGATGCAGAATTTTTTTGTACGTTTTTGTCCTTGACAGGTTAAACCACAATAAATAGCAATAGCATACACGTGGTGTGTGTGTAATTGTCTGCCTCTTATAACTCCAGTGATTTTCCTGCAGTTTGACATCTCGTGCGATCTTGTGAATTTCATGAGTTCAGCAACTAACCACTCTTACTAGATTGTACCATGTCATCTCAACAAGAACAAGTTGTTGGATTTCATACAGATCCTTCATGATTTAATTACGTTTATAGAAACATGATATTATTGTGTTTAAATTACAAGTTAGACTTTTTTAATGTAACAACCACCCAATTTGCTCGATTTGACTGAGATGGATGCCTTCCTGAAACCACGATCCAAAGCGTACGAGACTGAAAGTTATTGACTTACTTCACTCGAACATGATATGAACAATTTAATCTAGCCTCTCTGCATATCATGTAGTTTCTACACTATATAGTTACACTTAACTTTAAAGCATGAGGCAATTGTGTTAAATACACGCAAGTTGCTTACATAAATCCAAGAGCTGGCCAATCCCTTTTTTTCAGTGTACCGTGACTCACTAACCAGACCAACCAGTTCACCAGTTTCTTTCTGATAAGACTGTGGTGTATATGCTCTTAGTCTAGTTCAAATAAAAGAATAGTTAGTGTTTCTCTTTCTCTTTGAACAATTTTTAAAAATATCTTTTGAACCTGCAATTTAGGGTTGTGCCACATAGTCCTCTAATGTTTAATGTGCTGTACGTTGTGTTTTTTATAATTTTAAACAATTTTATTGACCTAGTGAGGGAGTTAATCAGAAGTGTTTGACTGTTTCCTTTTTTATTATTATTGTTATTCCATCCATCCATCCATTCGCTTCCGCTTATCCTTTTCAGGGTCGCGGGGGGAGCTGGAGCCTATCCCAGCTGTCATAGGGCGAGAGGCGGGGTACACCCTGGACAGGTCGCCAGTCTGTCGCAGGGCGAACACACAGGGACAGACAACCATTCGCACTCACATTCACACCTAGTGGTAATTTGAATTATCCAATTAACCTATCCCCACAAGTTGCATGTCTTTGGACGGTGGGAGGAAGCCGGAGTACCCGGAGGGAACCCACGTAAACACGGGGAGAACATGTAAACTCCACACAGAAAGACCCCGGCCTGTTGGTGGAATTGAACTCAGGAACTTCTTGCTGTGCGGCAACAGTGCTAACCACCGTGCTGCTTATTGTTATTATTATTATTATTATTAATAATATAATTGACTTTAGCATACAGACTGAAGGAGCCTGGAGTCAAACTACCAACCTTGAAACTAGTGGATGCCTTGCTCAACCTCATTAGCTATCTCAAATATTATGTATTAGTACATCTTAGCTATACCACATATAGTTGTCAGCAGATCCACTAAGCTTACCGTCTGTTTTCCTTCAGGGAATGAGAATTTAATCTTCAGGGTATTATCATTAGGAAATCCAACTAGGTTTCTGTTGAGAACTTCCCAGGTCATTTGACCATCTGGTTGGCAGCCACTTAGTGTACCGAACTTCCCATTTGCCTCTTCAGTAGCTGAACAGACAGAAGCAGATTTTCAGTTGAATTAGCTACTAGTAAATAAGAAATCATACCAGGCATTCAGAAATAGGTGTGTGTATTTTTGAAGGACCTTGTTCAACCAGCGATGGAGGACCCTGTCCATCGAGATAGCGATTGCAGTGAAGCTTGTCACTGCTCTGGTTAGAACCCATACTGTAAAGACAAGGGAAACAGTATGATTTAGCACTTTATCTAGAGTAAAGCGCAATGTAGGTAAATGTCTTATAAGAAAAAGGTTTTACCGTTCAAAAAAAATCAAGACAATTGTAAAACTGAAACTAATGAACAATAGAGTTCCAAGAGGAAGAGAGATTTGTATACATAGTTTAAGCACAGATTTGTGTTTAAATTTACAATCATGCTTAAATTCATTTTATAGATCTTCATTACTCGTCATAACTGCAGCTAGCTGAAGATTATGGACTGTGTATTCTTGCAGATGTCCACTCACACAAGAGGATTTCTGTTGACTGGTTAGCACAGTTTGATGGTGTGTCAAGGCTGTAAATCACAAAACCCTCTAAAAACATTGAGCTCACAGGACATGCTTAGAGTCCCCTGAATAAAGGTGTGAATGGTTGTGAAATGGCTGTGTACAAATGTCTAAATCTGATGGTAGGAGATACATTCTTAACATGTCGTATGTCGCTGCGGAAAAGTATTTTATGGCCCTCAAACACAAGAACTTCCTCTCATGTACTTCTAGTCCTAAAAAACCAAAAAGATTTGATAGCTGGCTTGTAACTTCAAATAAACATTTAAATGAGTCCAATGTTATTTTTAAATAATCTTTTATACTGCCAAATACAGCACATTGACTAGATAGGTATATCTGAGTAGGGCAGGTGAAACTACAGAGTGCTGAAAATAAAGTTTCTACGTTTAGCCAGTCATAATGTCTTTGGTTTTGCTGCCTAGCATTGTGCCTGTTCTGTTCTTCAATCAGTTTGTTTTAATTCAGAACAAAAAGAAAATGTTTACAACACAACATACATTAGTGGGTGAGTTCAAACTGACTAATAACTTAAAATTCCAATGACTACAGTAAATGTTAATTATTGATGAGTGCTATTCATACTCTTCTCAGTACCTGCTGAAAGGCTCTTATCCACACTGCAGAAAATTATCTTGGTTTCTCCTGTCGTTACTAAAACATCTTGGAGCACCAGGCATTAGTTAGCTCATGAGGATATGAAAAGTACACCAAATCAAAGACACAAACAAGGGACAAATAAGATGGGTGTGTCCAGTTAATGGGTTGTGGTTTAGGGCTGAATGATCTGCTCAACTGGTCTAGCAGGTTTGGTAATCACAGTAGTGTGTGTATGTGTGTGTGTATGTGGCAGAAGCAAGCAAGAAAAACAGTTTCACAGTAGTTTTCTGTATGATCATAAGGATAACAATTTATTGCTGTGTTTTATATTTTTATATATTTCATTGAGTACAACCCCAATTCCAAAAATGTTTGGATGTTTTTTTTTTTAAACACTTTAAATAGCCCTTTATTGCCATTGTACATGTACAACAAAATTGTGGGTGCTCCACACCAACTGTGTAGAAATAAAATATAAATAGTACAACAGCAGGAATAAATAAACATGATTGATATATACAATTAAGAGTGATATATAAAAAACAACAGAAAAGGCAAACATTAGAGAACAGGCAGTTAAAAAGACTTGGTCAGAAAAGAGTCCACGTATAAGTAATCTGACAGATGAGGGTTACTTAGATCATGGCTCAGATTGGTAGGTGGGCAGGCGTGTGTGTGAGGTGTGTGTGTGTGTGTGTGGGGGGGGGGGGTGAAAACTGAGCAAATGCAAGCAGTACACAGAGCAGATGAGGCAGGCCATACATAGTGTGCTTAATGCAACAGGTAACAGTTACACTGTAGAGAATAGCAGTGGCTCATGGTCAGAGTAGCCACTTGAATCTCTCCCTTCCTAATTACGTGCATCCTCTCTTACCACATTAATTATATCTTCCTCAGTTTCTTCCTCACATGGTTGTTGGGACTGTTGTCCTTCCTTCCACACTTCTCCATGGCTGTGGAAGAGCAGCCCGCTGTCCAACTTAAGTTCGTGGCTCAAGAGTTGGGAGTTTGCCTTGTAATCGGAAGGTTGCCGGTTCGAGCCCCAGCTTGGACAGTCTTGGTCGTTGTGTCCTTGGGCAAGACACTTCACCCGTTGCCTACTGGTGGTGGTCAGAGGGCCCGGTGGCGCCAGTGTTCGGCAGCCTCGCCTCTGTCAGTGCGCCCCAGGGTGGCTGTGGCTACAATGTAGCTTGCCATCACCAGTGTGTGAATGTGTGTGTGAATGGGTGGATGTCTGGATATGTAAAGCGCTTTGGGGTCCTTAGGGACTAGAAAGCGCTATATAAATACAGGCCATTTACCATTTAAGTTAATTCTCTTTGCTTGTTAGAAACATATTAAAAGTGTATTACGTGCTCAAATTTAGACAAAAAAGTCCTAAATCTGACAGTCACAAATTTTCACCAAAAGTTTCAACCTTATTTTTCAACATTTATTGGGTTAATACTACCTACCTTTATTTCCAGAACATGCCAAATCTGTGTGCTCTGAAACAAATAATATGCATTGGTTGAAAGAAATTAAACAGTTTAGAGGGGACTATGGGCTTTATGGGCTTAACTAATTTTCAAAGCAGGGGTAACACTATTTAACATATTAAATTCATATTCTCTTGATTGTAGCTAGGTTCAAAATGTTAATTCTAGCTCGTTTTAATAAACAACATTGTAATATGCAAACATATGCAAAACTAAGGTGGCACTAGCAGTGGCAAGAGATTATTTCAGGATGCCAAATGCCACCACCTTAAATCCGCCCCTGGTTTGTCCATTTTCACACATGTCATTGACAATAAACTCGAGCACAGCAGCCCCACAAGCAGCCTGTATAATATAATCTGTAGCCTGTATAATCAAATTGACAAAGAAAATTTAGCATTAAAATAATTTTACATTGACATGTCAGTCCAATTGTGCATCGGTCCACTAATTCAGCCCTGTACTTTCCTCAATTAGTGCGAAAAATTTGTGACACGAAAAATGTGTCTAAAGCTTTAGACAGATAATTGTTATTTAAACAGATCCAGGGGTGGCTGTAGCTCACGAGGTAGAGCAAGTCATCTACTGATGGTTTGATTCCTGGCTTTTCCAGTCTGCATGGGTATGATAGTCTACAATAACTCTAAGTTGCTCTTTGATGCATCCATCGGAGTATGAATGTGTATGAATGTTAGCTAGGAGGCACTAAAAACATAGAAGGAAGTGATTGGGTGAATGTGGCATGTTGTATAGAGCTCTTTGAGTACTCTGGGAGAGTAGAAAAGTGGTATATAAGAATCAGTCCTACCTCTCCAAAAGTTGAATCTGTTCATCTGGACGTAGCGTTTTGTGGGAGAAACGTTTCGTCACTCATCTAAGTGACTTCTTCAGTCTCAGCTGACTGCAGGTTTCCCCAAACCTTATAACCAGTACATTTGCATAATGACTGAAACCAGCCCACTGAAGGAACAATGGGCTGTGAGGTCAGTTCCTTAATCATAATTATGCAAATTCCGATGACCATTGATCAAGAATCACAATCACCGACCAAAACCCACTGATCAAAGAACACTGATCAACGACTATGAGTACCATTCACAGTCCTACAATTTTAGATTGTCTAATTGATATAGTTTTGTACAGTAAATATTTGCAGCCCAGGCAACTGACAGCCTGGCAGGTGCCTTACTGTTCACAGAGTTACAGAGTTAGAAAGATGGATACTATATACATTTTATTTGGAGCTGGTTATAAATCTGTAACCAGTGTCTCCATCCTTATATGTTTACTGAATTACTATAAAAACACTTGTGTGTTAAGTCTAATGTCCATCTAGGGGTTTATATTGTAAATCTAAAAAACCGAACCTCAACAAATCAGTTCATTCCTTCTGAACTTTGACAGCAATTCTATGAATGAGGAAATAAATGGGAGTGTCAGTCAGCTGGATCAGGTGCAGCAGGAGGGGAGGAGTCACAGTCACGGCAGCACTACCTGGTTGAGCTAATATTGTAGGAAAAACATGTCCTGTCACTGTCAACTTTGGTAAAGCAGGAGAGCCATTAGAAACATAAATCTTCCAAAAAAATCGGGTTATGTATACGCTAAAATCATTACTACTAGGATATTACTATAATATCCTAGCCAGCCTGTCCCTCAGCGACTACTTTAAGAGAAGGACTAGAGTTCTTTTAAAATAAGAGTCAGGGGGTTGTCTATTTGTAAATAGAACAAGGATAATGTTGATCTGTTTGAATTGGCTATATGGAATCAAATGGGTGGATGGGAAATCAAATACTTCCAGAATTATGATATTTCCACTTGTGCTTATTGAACTTTAATGGATAGACATTGGATTTGCCAGAATATCTTTATATAATATAGTATAATATTTATATTATTTAATGTGTATATAATGTATTATAAGGTTGTTCAGAAGGAGAAGATGAAACTGAACTTGAACGGAATAATGACATCAGGTGGGAGGACCCTCTATAGGCATGTCGTGAAATCAACGAGTCCTGAACAGATGTCATGGCTACTGGGGGGGAGTGAACTCCAGTGCTGGACTCAAAGAAGTCAGTGTTTAGTGTGTTTATTTACACTGATTCACCAACAAAGCTATACCCAATGCATTAGAGGAAAATAGTTTCTAAGTGATACAGGGAATCCAAACACCTGTTTATCCAACAACAGAACACTCTCAAAATTCAGGGCAACTCATCACACTCCAGGAAAGGGAATCCAGGGGAACTCGTTGCAAAGGGAAACACCAGGATTTCACTGTGTAGTTCAACACTACAGCAAAGAATGACAGCCAGTCACTACCTTAACTAGTGGCAGTGATGGCATCATTGCAAATAACCGTTAACACAGTGTTGTTACATTTCATTTGTCAACATTTACACAGGAATGTTAATAGTCTGTTTATTTTTTATGTTTTTTGCATATCAGAAAAGGTGGTCCAGCCTTTCAAAAGCTGTTTGTCACAATATTCCTTTCTTATTTATACGTATATGTATGTTATTTTATTTTATCTTTAGTAAAAAAAAAAAAGCATTTCAAGTCACTTAGATCAGCTTTGTATTGACCTATATCAAATTATTAGAAATGATAGTTTGTCCCGACTTAGAAATGAAACTCAAATTAAAAAAATTGTTAAACGCAGTAATGAAGAGTAAAAATCTTGATCATCTTAAATAACTGCAACAACATATGAGTAAAGAGGGCAAACAGTTTGGCATGTATATCACAAATGTGTGCCCTGCCTCTTGTATGTGAGGAAGGTAAAAACCCAAAGGACAAAAGACACACTTATTGATAAGAATGTGAAACACATTCTTTCAGCGTGTGCCGAAAGCTTCCTTTGTCCTCTGTCCCACAGATGTATTTTAGAGATATCTTTGAACATGGTTTACTCAGACTGAGTCGCAGGTCTGGGTTCCAGGGAAGAGGAAAGAACAGATGAATGGTTAGTGGACTGGTTCTTATATAGTGCTTTTCTATTCTAACTGAGCACTCAAAGTACTTTATGCAACTTGTGCCATTTGCCCAGTCATACAAGCACTTTCTTCTATGCTTTTTTTCATGAGTAGGTGCTTTCTATCTAACATTTACACATATTCCCATTTCAGTGGGTGCACGGAAGAGAAACTTGGAGTTAATATCTTGCCCAAGGACATTTGGCATGCAGACAGCTAGGGATCAAACTACCAACATTAGTAGGTGACCTGCTCTATCTATTCAGCTACAGCCACCCCAAGATGAGGAGTCACAAATTAGTGAAATGAGAAAACCCTGTGGACTTTGCCTTTTCCTGCTCCTTACATGTAATGATTGCCCCACTGATTACCTATATAGTCATGACAAATGACTCTTTAGGAATAAAGCTTTTTTTAAATTTTGGAATTTTTCCTGATCTTCTGCCTAAAGTCTTTAGTGCCAAACAGAAATTTTATTGAGGGTAGCACCCAATAAAAAAGTCTCATGCAAATAATTACAAACAGACGAATATTTGCATTCGTCTCTCCAATCATTCACCATTTGAGGAGAGATCATGCTTTTAGGAAATGTCTATTTTTTAAGTTTCTTTGGAAGGGTTGAAATCTCTCAGTACTGCAGAGATACATAAATTACTAAAGCACAGTTTGCTCAGCAAGATAAAGGCTCTCTTGGGGTTTGTTCAGCTCAACATTTGGATCAGTTAGACTCAGGTGATGTCCAGTATGTCCCTTTATCTCTTTTGTTTTGTTTGTATTATTGACTTGTCAGTTTTGATCAGGCTGTGAGAAGTTTCTCTATTACATGGCAACATTTACCACTGTGACTCAAATAAGTTTTGTTTTTTGAGCCATTCATAGTTTGACTTTCTGATGCTTTGTGCATCACTTTCATGCTGCATAATCCAAGTGTGCTTGAGCTTTAGGCCAGAAACTGAAGGCTGGACTTTTACCTTCAGAACTGGCTGCTAGAGACCAGGATTCCCAGTTCCATCCTGCTTCCATACAGCAAGTCACCCATAACCAGTCAAGTAAACCCAGATCATCATATTACTGCAACCATTTGTGTTGGTATGTTCTTTTTTTTAAAATCTTGTCTTAGTTTTATGCCAGATGTAATGAGAGTCAACCCTTCCAACAAGTTCAGCTTTTGTCATGTCAGT